>JAGDQP010055002.1:0-13233 GCA_022664845.1 Lepisma saccharinum
TTTGACCCCATGTTTCCGCTCCCAACCAGTGCTATCATATGCGCCCCCTTGCGCCGCCACTGTTCCGCATCGATGTGTACATGAATCGACTGTGCAGGGCACATACTGCAATCGTTCCTTTGACCCGACCTTTCTCCGACACTTCGTTCTCTCGTTCTATTCATTTTTGTTCTAGTTTGGTTCATTTTCGGCGGGCTATAGCTCAGCACTGTCGCAATTTTCGGATCACAACTTCTTCGTTTAAATCACGTAATATATATATAGGATGTTACAAAAAGACACGGCAAAAAGGCAGGGGCAGAGAAGGTAAGAAAGGTCCTATGAACATATGTTCGGAAATGCATCGTTACGGAGCTAGAGCTAGAGCTATGGCGGACAAGCAATTAGCTGTGATTAACAGCGTGCCGACATTAATTACAACTTAAAACAGAGCATCATACCAACAGGTGCAGGAAGCTGTGGACGCACCATCAGAGCGAGGAGGCCGTTGTGAGAGTAACATCTCGTAGTTATTAACATGTAGAAATTTACTTAAATCAGTGCTGTCTAAAATGTGAGCTGAAGTGACGGAAGTGAAACATAGGACGCAGAATCGACTGCATATTGTGCTGTGGAAGAGAGAAATACATGTTTATGTAACAAGTGTATTGAGTTTCTGGTTTGTAGGAAACAAGTGAAACATGTACACAAATGCAGAAGTAACAGATATGCATTTCACATACGGGTTGGCGGATGGAAATGCACTGGAAGCACGGCCGATATACCAGGAGAGATGCCCCGAACGGTGAATTCCAGATAGAAAAACAATTGAATCCCTCCATCACCGTCTGCGGGAAGATGGTACTTTTGTGCCCCGTGCTGCTGGAAACAGTGGCAGACCAAGAGTTATCACCCCAGAGGTAGAAGACGAGATTTTGTTTGCTGCTGGAAACACTCCTGCGAGCAGTATAAGGGGATTAGGTAGGAGATTACTTGTAAACCATGTACAGCTATGGCGTGTCTGTCGTCGAGCGAACCTGTATCCGTAACACTTTCAGCGAGTACAGGCTTTGTCAGCATCCTATTATCAGCCGCGAGTACGCTTTTGTCAATGGTACCTCCAGCAGTGTGTCGTCAATCCCATATTCCCGTCTGCAATAGTGTTTACAGATGAGGCTCAGTTTACACTAGAAGACGTCTTCAATTACAATAATGTACATTCTGATCGGAAGAGAATCCTCATGCGATTAGTCAAGGAGGACATCAAGAAAGGTTTGCCCTGAATGTGTGGTATCGTCGGCGACACTTTACTCGACCCGTACATACACCCGCAGTGATTGACAGGAGGCAACTATAGAGAGTTCTTGAAAACCTACATTTCAGATGTATTGGAAAACGAGCCCCTGGCTCTGAGGCCATTGTTGCATTTTATGCATGACGATGCACCCGCGCATTTCAGTGTTACAGAGCGACAGTATTTACATGACGTATACCCTGGAAGATGGATAGGGCGTGGAGGACCTATTGCCTGACCTCCACGCTCAACAGATCTAAATCTCCTGGACTACTACCTGCGGGCGCATTTAAAGACTTTAGTCTACGAAACCACTGTGGATACTGTGGAGATGCTCCGTATTAGTAGAGACGAAGCCTACGAGAGAATACGGCAGGCCCCTGGACTTTGGGAGCGCGTTCGTTCATCCACGCGGCTACGGGTTGAGGCTTGCATTCAGGCTGAAGGTGAACATTTTCAATATTTACTGTAAGGTACTACGTTTGCGTTTAATTCCATGTAGTTGCAAATACACATGTGCATAGATTTTGTGGCGCTGATGATACAGACCAATGACTGTTCGTTGTTGTCGCTCCCACATTATTTTTCCTCTTGCGACTTCTGGATGATTTTGTTCTGTATGTGTGGTTTTGCTTTTGTCACTGTACGATTTGTACACGTGTTGCAGTTTAACATATGGCAATTACACGTACCACCTTTTTTTTCGTATTTTCTTTTTAATGCCTTCTTCTTCTGATTCCTTTACCAGCGCACAATGGGCATAATTTATATCGTTCCTAACTGTGCTTCATACTACTTTCGCTAATGTATCAGTCACGACTCTGCTCATACGTACCGGGCTATTTCACACCATCAGGGGTTTCATTGGCTCTAGCTCAGTAACGATGTATTTACGGACATATGTGCATATGACCTTTTTTACTTGTCTACCCCTACAGAATCTGCCCTTGCATTTTTGCAGTGTCTTTTTGTAACAGCCTGTGTATATATAATATATACATACAGTGTTCATAAAATAAGTTAAGAAGACAGAAACAGGACAAAGAAAATGAACTCCATGTGATTTTCCGTATTACTTAAAGAAGGGAAGTGAACGGTTGCAAATCACTACATGAACTTCGTGTCCAGAACACTAAGCTAAATATCACTTGCTGTGCCTTAGAAAGACCACGTGTTACAAGGAACAGACATCTACATGGTGTGGTCATTCAAATCCCTAGTTTCAGTCCAACACACCATGGTTAAAATAAATCCTCCTCTCCCACTGCTGTTGTAAAAAATAGTGAGTTTGTAAATATATGTCGCCAGTTAATTCAGTTGCTTCTGTTCAGTTTTGTGCTCTTCTGTCCCTTTTCCACATGTATTCTTAGGTAAACCTGCTCGTGTGACGAGCTACAGGTAGTGAGACATCACCAAGTGCCATGACCCTTGGTTTTACCTTGTACTAAACTCCTTTGTACGACAATTTCTTCCCATATTGTCTTACAAAGGACGTGTACAAAGTAATTTTTTAAGATATATTTTTGCCTGAATATTTTTTCTTTCGTTGACGCTAAAACCATCTCCCAATAAAGAACGGTGTGGTCTTTAGATCAGGTAAGAACTGTCCCGAATTTTGACTGAGAAAATATTATCACCATATTATCAAACGTGTGATGGCCGTTGACTGTACATACCAGAACACTCTAATACATTATCTACATTTGGAGAAAGGAATTGCCTCTGGATATAATTGAAAGGATGATTGAGCATTCGACCAGTGAAATTGAGAATTTGAAGTTATTATGACATTTTGCATGTTTGGTTCAGGCCGGATAGGGTAGGGTAGAGGATATTAGAAGGAAGTAGAACAAATCCTAATTTTAAGGTACCATCCCGGAAATTGACTGTTGTGTTGAGGAAAATCCATGGAAAATTCTATGAGGGTGGGCGGCCTCTAGGATTGTTCCCAAAACTTTCCAATTGCTAATACAACACTACCTATTGTGCCACAGCTGCTCGGTAGGTGAGTGGAAATTATTTATAACTCGAAAACTATGATTAATTCTTTTAAAATTGTTGTATTCTGTCGAACCTTCATTATCTTTTACAAAACTAAATAAATGATTCGTTTAAATATTTAAGTTGATCAATATAATTCTGAAAGCTAACGAACATCGTTTTGAAAAATCAGAGATGAATTAATCTGCTCTACAAACTGGATTGTAATCACAATGAGCAAACTAATGTGGATTTACAAAAAATTATAACCGACGCGAAACACCTTCAAAAAGAGGCACTGACAGTCACGAACTGTTAAAACGGGAGGAGGCAGTGGTCACGGTATATGCCTGATATGATTATATCGTAATATTCTTATGTAGACCGTAATGATAGAGCCTTTCGACCCGGAATCGTATGATGTGTGGTTATGATAAATGATAAATAGAGCTCGACTTTTTACCGACACCTTTTATTATAAAACTTGTTCACATAAGTATTATACAGTAAATAATAATAACAGCGTCCGGGATTTGAACTTTTAGTGCAGCGTTTGTGGTTCACCTCTTATAAATCATAATTGCCTTATGATTTCGGTAGGAATAATCTAGAAATATGCTGATAGCATTTATAAATACGTGTAGGTCTTAGATTTCAGTTTAAATTTGAAGATAAGTTCGATAACGACTCCGGACCAAGTAGGTTGGTTATTAGGTTGGATACTTACTCCAGACCAAGTCAGCTGGTGTTGGGTTCGGATACTGACTACAGACCAAGCCAGTTGAAAATGTAGAGGTGACCACCGGTGAAATGATGCCGATTTTGTTTCGGTCAGGAGTTTTATAGATGTCTTCTTATTTCCTTTGTAGGCGTGACCAAACACTTCATAACTTCTCCGTTTGGAGTCAGCGTCGTCTGCTTCTAGCTTTTGTAACACGTTTGTTTACGTTTCGTGCATTCTTGTGCTTTGATCTCATTACACTCTCCTACTGGCTCGAGTTTGTGCTTTAGATGTGAGCAGACGTGTGTGTCGATCGCTCCCGAAATGGTGATTGTCTTCGAGGGAGAAACGAACAATACAAAGTTGGTGAGTACCGAAACTTATAGACCTTTATGGACCTTTATGAAAGGAACCTACTATTAAACTTTAGTATGTTTGATTTTTTGGAAGATATATTAAAAAAACAATTTCCCATTGTTATTTTACGGATTTAAATAGTGACGCTTGCACGTGTAACTCTTGAAAAGGTTGCTTGACCGAGAGCTTCCGGCGACCTTTAAAGAACAATCTGCTGCTAACCCCCTGTCACCACGAAAATACTTCTATGTTTCTGCAAGTGTATACATAGACAGCATGGAGAGCTAGGTGGGCTGTGTCTTGGGGGCAATTGGTGATGGGTGCCTGATATTTTGGGGGGTCAGTGACCCCACTCAAGGGGTCATTGACTTCTAAAAATGTTTTTGGTATGTATAGAAATTTGCCGGGAACTTTTTCGGTCCACCCCTTGTGTTTTTTGTATAATCAACCTTCCCCCCGTCCCGGTGGCTGTCCTCTCGGTGTCGAGCGCTCCTTGGCTGGTCCTAGGCTCTGGGGAAGCCACTTACCTGTTCTGAAGTAAACAAACTTGGTGTATCACCGCGTCTTGCGTTTTTTGCGAGTGCGAGAGCGAGTAAGAGGATGTGGAAAACTCGATTATACGGACATTACGAAGTCGGGTTTTGCGAAGCTTGAACAAAAGTGGAGATCTGAAAATATGGAAGCAGAATCAAACAATCCATTGAGACAAAAGGGGATGAAAAGAATTAAGAAGAAGGAAATAAACCCAGCTAAACCAAGATCGAACAAAGACGACGAAGAACTGAGACAAAAGTGGTAGACAAAATCTACAATGATTGGGAAAATGCGAACAAAGAAGCAACTCCTAAAACAAAGCACCTTAGAAGTGTAAGAGGGATCCTTAACCAAGACAGTATGGAGACCCCACCGGGAGGAGCGGGTGCTCCATCCATCCTGGTAGAAGAGGAAAAAAGATTAAGAACGCCGGAAGAAGAAGGAGCCAGTAAAAGATATAAACAAGAAAAGGAGATAGAAGCCTTGAAGATACGCACAGCATACCTGAAAGGAAAACTAAAAAAACTACAAAGGAACCAAGAAAAACCCGAAAGAGAAAATTCGAGATTGACAGAATGCAAGATCAAGCTTGCACAATGGCAGACAAAGGTAGAGGAGCGGGACCATGTAATCGACAAATTAGAAAGAACCATAAATGAATTAAAGAAGATGCAATAACTGGAAACGTAAAGATAAAGTAACTAGAAGTAACCAACAATCAAGTAGAAATGAAAATAATGGAAATTGAAGAAAAATTACGAAACTAAGAAGAACTCAGAAAATTACATATGGAAATGGAAGTTTGAAGACAGCAAAATAAACAACTACACCAGTAGTTTCGCGGACATACTAAAAAAGATACAAAGATTCCGGAAAAATAAGAATTATTGAATCAAAACAAAGAAACAGAAGGCCAACAATAGTAATTAAGCGTAGAGAAGGGAAAAATCTCAAGAGACAAGAATGAGGTTGACACAAACAATCAGTAGAGAAGACAAAATCAATTTTCAAATAATAGAAGGAGGAATTGAATTGATACCCCAAATGGCTATGGCGAAGGAGGAAGAAAAAGTAAGGAAACATCCAGGCATAGCAGGAAATTTCGACTTGACAAAAGCAGTAAGCCGAACCTATTGATGATGACGTATGGAATTCCGACAAAAATGAAGGAAACGGAGGCAGTAGAAGAGTTACTGGAAAGGAACCTCACTGATTTGACCGAAGAACAAAAGAAATTGATCAATCCTAGGTTCAAGACAGAGCGTAGAAATCAAGAGAGATACCACCAGTTTTTTTAATTACCCAGGCAGGTGCGCGAAATGATTCTGAGAAATCCGAAAGTCTACATAGGATATGAGGCCACAAACGTAGAGGATTTTGTCGTGGTTACGACTTGCATGAATTGTTTTGACTACGGGCACATTCCAGCAGACTGTAGGAATGATCCTAGGTGTGGGAATTGCGGCGAGAAAGGACACAAAAACAAACTGTAAAAGATAAGAAAATCTGCCTACCATGTCACTCGAGAAAAAACTGTGCGGGGCAAAAATCCAGCAAGAGTGCCCATAATACAAATTGATTTTACAGAGAACCATCGATAAATTCGATTACGGCCTGTAATCAAAGCCTATTCGACCTAGAATCACCAAACTCCGAAAAGAAGACTAAAAAGAAGTCTTGAAAGACTGAGGAAATTTAATAACACCAAGAAAATTGAAAACAATAACGATTGGCTAACAAATAGCAGTGAAACAACAATGGAAGAACTTCTCGAGGTGAAACAGGGATATATATAGACATGGATGACAAAAATCATATCATACTACACTTCATAAACCAAAGTTAAGAACATTCCCAAGGGGCTTTGCCCAGACGGTGGCATTATGTCACGACGATTCTAATCTAGGTGAGATGGAATATAGTAACATAAAAATCACAGACAATAAATCAATATAACTATACCTTTCGACAAATCGATACAAATGCAAAATTGTTCATATTAAATCATCTAGAGAGACTTTTTTAGAGTTCTTAGAGTTGCTGTTGGAGCTTTTGTCTGCAATAAAAGTAAAAAAAGAATAAAAATGAGGATACCGGCTATAGGCACGTGACATTGGCCAGCAGCCCCAGAAGACGTCCTAAAGACTCTTAAAAATGGGAACCTAATATAGAGGATATTGGGCTAGAAATGGTAGTACAAGATAGACTACTCTTTGGGACTATCAAACAAAAACTAAGCGAAATTAAAAACAAAACTAACATCCGGAAAGAGGAAGAAGAAGAAAATATCACGAAAGAAATTCTGGGACTGCCGGGCAAAAGTAAAGAAGATGTTCACATAGCCTTGGGAAACAAGAAAAAAACATACTCAAATAAAAAGCGAAGATGAAAAACGGAGGGGAACTGGCGGAGGAGGAGGTAGGAGCATCGAAATTTAATCCGAATTTTTTAATGATGATTTAAACACCAGTTATACCCTGTCAAGCTTAGAAAAAACACTACTATTAACGGCAGCACTAAGAACAGTTGCCAGAAACATACACCAAAACGGGAAACCAATAACATTGAAAGTGATTGACGAGGTAAACAGGATTAACCTACTTCAAACGTATCCACAAGATTTGCTGGGATTGATAGACAATATATTTGAGCTACGAGACGAGTCCTTTCAACTAAACAGTATCTACAGACAGTTTGTCATGGATTACGGCAGGATCGCCTTTATACCAACTGAGAAGTTTCCAGCATGTTACGTCCATATCAGGCAACCTTCAGATATTCAAGTTTGTAACAGTAAATTTGGACAGATCAAGAATTGCAACACAAGAGCTAAGAGTATTCTGCGAGAAGGAAAATGTGGACGTAGCATGCATCCAGGAACCATATACAATCAAGGATAAACTTCAGGGAATGACGATGGATGTCGTGACAATTCTGCCCGAGGACCCAAGCCCGATTGTTACTACAGTCATCTTCAACAAGAAGCTCGCTTATTAGTGGACTCCAGACACGTAAATAGGTGGATCCAGTGTATGGATATGAATCTAGGTTCAAAGAAGATTCTGATTATCAACGTCAACTGTCAGTTCTCCCTGCCATTGGAAATATTTGTTCAAAATGTAGATTATATTTTGGAGGAGTCTTGTAGGGAATATGTACTACTTTTGGGGGATTTTAACGCAAAATTTCCGCTCTGGCACTGCCCTGAGACAGACAAAAAGGGAGAAAATTTTGAAGACCTACGCAACCAGCATCAGTTTACAGTAATCATTAAAATTTGTCAGCCACCAATCTTCCAGGGCAGGGCTGGAGCGGAAAGTAATATAGGTGTTACACTTGTTACCGGGAATTTGTTTAAATACATAAATAACTCGAGAGTGAACTAAGATGCAACAACGAGCTAGCACGGTGTCATCGGTTTTGAAATCGATTTTGCTCTGGATAAAAATATTAATGATTGGGCAGAAGAAAATTTTAGTTATAACATAAAGAAACTAAATGCAAAAAAAATGAAAGGAACGTGCGACTCCCACAAATCGAGGTAAACTGCAACCTGGACGATACTATAGAAGAAATAGAAGAAGTTACACGAAGAGCTATAGAGACATCTGCTTCAAGAATTAATAATGATAAAAAAGAGGAAAACATTTTGGATGAAATGTTGAAAAGGAAACTTATGGCAATCAAAAAAGTTACAAAGCAGCCGGCAATCATGATCTAAGAAGCATAAGACAATAAAATAGGTTAACTAAACAACAATTTGAAAAAAAGAACTATACGAATGTAAAAAGAATACATGGAACAAATTCGTAGACGAACACTTATGTAATGATATATGGGGAATGCCTTATAAAATTGTAATGCAAAAAATTAAGACAAAACGAGCCCTAAACACGATGAAAAAAGACGATGGTGAATACACAAAAAATTGGAAAGAAACAGCTGAACTTCTATACCAGAAACTCTTCCCAGATGATAAAGAAGAAGAAGATAACGCAGAAAAGAGAAGGATAAGAAACAGTGCGCAGATTCCTCCAGATAATGATGAAATCCGAGAGCATATAATAATAACCAATGACCAAGTTTCGATGGCAATTAAAAGCCTAAACTTGCGTAATGCACCAAGACCGGATGGCATAAAAATGAAATCTACAAACTAAGAAAGGAACTTTGGACGCCATATCTTACAAGAATATTCAATGAATGTATTAGGCAGAAAAGATTCCAACTTTCCTAAAAAAAAATCAAATTTAATAATACTGTTGAAGGGAGAGGACAAAGTATAATCTAATCCGAAGTCATATAGACCTATATGTCGTCTTAACGTAATAAGCAAAATATTTGAAAAAATAATTGTATCCAAGATTAATAAAAAAACAACCTAAAACTCTGCAAGTTGCAATACAAATTCCGTCAGGGGAAATCAATGGAAGACGCCATAAAGGTATTGTGTGACACCATAGACAAATTAAAAGAAACCAACCGTAAATACGTTTTGTGGATCTTCTTTGACATCATGGCTGGTGACCATCAATGTTGGAATAACTAAAAACATCAAAATTTATCCTAACATTTGGAAATTGATCAAAGATAATTTCACGAATAGAATAATCCAGGTAAATACAGCCTATGGCGTCGTGACCAAGGCTCCAACCAAGGAAGGCCCAAAGGGATCAGTCCTTGGGCCTATTCTGTGGGATATTATCTTCCAGCAATACTTGGGGGTATAATTAGATGATATTACCCCTAAGTGAACAACGAGCACTCGTGAAGGATAGACCCGCCACGGAAGTTCTGAGAACGCCGGAACTGGTGATGGTCCTATGAAAGGCAGCTGACAAGCTATCCGCATGTTATAAAAGAAGATTTCTTGCGGGCGGAAGTCGCCCTGCGGCGGGCCAAAAACAACCAGATTGAGGACTATGAATAAGTGAGGATCCGAGTGTTTCGCGTGTCGCGTTTCCATGACGAGAGACACTCAATAATGCTAGTGTTAGTGTGTATATGTGTGTGGTGGCGGGGAAAGGAACTAAATGTGCGACAGAAACAAAAAGTGTGCATGATCAGACAAAACATGTAAGCTGCTGTTGCGGAAACCTCAATCAACGGCCAACCGTATTGAACCCGCGTGTGAGTGAGTTTTGTGTGAATGTGTGAAGTGAGAGGATGCCAACAAGGATGAAGAGGAGAAAGTAAACAAGGACATACACACAAACTTTCTAGCCGAACATCGAATCTACGGATGTGCATGTACCAGCTACATATGGTCCATGAATGAAAAGAAAAATGGATGAGAAGGAAGAAGACCAACCACAGAATCCAGTCAATCCTGCGATAAGATGGGAAACGAAATAAAAAGAACTACAAGCTTCAAGAACATCAATTACTGATCTTTCATTGTTTCATTAGATGGAAGAAGCAGAAGCAGAAGCCTACTCGAGTCAATGTTGTGTTGTTCTCTTATGTCCTGTGTCATCTATGTGTTTTGTATTTGTGTTTATCTAATAAAATTGGATACAGCAGATAGGGATCCCCCCAAGGAAAGGTTCGAAATGGAGAAATGAAGGTCAGGAGAACATTCTGGATGCCTAGCCAAAAGTTCGTCACGCAACACCCGATGTTTTAGACAGAAGGAACATAGGAGCTTCTTGGAATGCCGGAATTCCGACAATACAAGAATCTCTAGGGACATACCTGCCCCAAGGCAAGAAGAACAAAAGTGTTCGTGCTGCACGCCCTTAAAAGTGCACAGCTTGTCTTATGCAAAGGATGCAAAGAAGAAGGGGTGGTAAGGCAGACCCCCAAAATGTAAAAAAAATGTACACTCTCCCCTCCTTAAATTTTGAACTAACAAACGAAGTATTCAAATTGGAATATGCATAAAACTTCTAAACACTGCACTTTTGTTATACCTATTAACGTTATTTAGTATCACTCTTTTATCACTTATTAGTTTCACTTAAGTGCACTATACACTTTTACACTGTTTATTTCACTGACTTCTTTATTCTTGATTTCTTTATGGTAGAGAAGAAGTATAGGTGCTCACCTTTACAAGCAGCGTCAGTTGTTAAAGGTGACAGGACCCTCTGTTCTCTTGCTGCTATATATTAAAATTTATATTCAAAGTCACTTATGGTGTGGCCACATTCCATTTATATTTGTGCGGTGTTTATCTTGCAGAGAATGAGATCACTAAAACTGTAGGGAGAATTTATTGGGGAGTTGGTCCTTGATTCCAGCATCCATAGATTTTTGATATATTGGTTCCTCACTGCTGTTCACTCGGATATTTGGTGGGAGATGCACATGATGATTAATGCGGCGTAATAAAAGACAAAAAAGTTGGAAATAAACAGTAAAACTAGTAGAATTAGAAGCACTATGATTATCATCTGGAAAGGAAAAGTTTATGAAAGTTGTTTAGTTTTCATTCTGCGATGAATACAATACAATATTATAGTTAGTGTAATCATCACTATCGTAATGTTCTGCGCTATTGTTGTTCGAAGCCTGGCGATCCGCCACATAATGTTCTTTTGTTGGTTGTTATTAATTTTTATCCGTAACGACGTTGTAGCACGTATAGTACGAATAGAACTTAGGTAGAGTCCTTCTGACGTGAGATCGATGTTATAATGGTTATATGATAATAAGAGCAAAGACACTTGTTGACTTTTATCCGACACCAATTTTATTATAAAAGTTCCATTAAATATGCGCTATACAAAATACTTTACAGTTACTAAAACAAGGGCCGGAATTTGGGTTTGTAATGACTTATCTGTTTTTCACCTCAGTGTAGTGTCTTTATACGACTAGGTCTCTTTTGGAGCGGATAGAGTTGTAGAGATAGGATTCTAACCCCAGACCAAGTTAGATAGGATGAGTGTACCGACTCCAGTCCAAGTCGGGGGTAAGGTAGGACTCCAGACCAAGTCAAAGGGAAAGAGGTGACTACTAGTCGAAATGATCAAGTGATACTTTGCAGTTTGTAGGCTCCTGCTGGGCCTTTTATAATCCTTTCTGGTAGGCGTGTTTACCGCAGTTCCAAACCTCACCGCTTGGAGCCGGCGTCGTCTGCTTCTTAAACTGATTATTCAGCTTTCCATAATCTTCGTATACACGGATTGTTTTTGTTGTGGTTTCTGTTGACACACTAACTTGTTGATCCACTACTATTACACTATTAATATAATTATTATTAGCGATATGCTTGTGCACGGAACAAGAGCACGTAGATGAAAATCTTCAAATTTACTGGGTAGACTATGTTTCCCATGTTCTAACATTATCAAGAAAAGTGATTGACTTCCGCAGAGTTTGGAGGTGAAATGGAAAATTTGTCTTGTAATTTTTAGTAGTGTATAATATTTAACTTCCATTTCACCTGTATACTCTGTGGAATTCCGAGCTGGCAGTCTGCATAAGTGCTCGGAATGATAAATAGAGCTCGACTTTTTACCGACACCTTTTATTATAAAACTTGTGCACATAACATATATACAGTAAATAATAATAACAACGTCCGGAACTTGAGCTTTTGTGAAACGTGTGTGGTTCACCTCTTATAAATCATAATTGCCTTATGATTTCGGCACGAATAACCTAGGAATATGTTGATAGCATCGGTAACGATGTGTAGGTCTTAGATTTCAGTTCAAATCAGAAGATAGGTTGGATACCGACTCCAGACCAAGTCGGTTGGTTATTAGGTTGGATACTGACTCCAAACCAAGTCAGTTGGTGTTGGGTTGGGATACTGACTACAGACCAAGTCAGTTGAGAAGGTAGAGGTGACCACCGGCGAAGTGATACCGATTTGGTTTCGGTCGGGAGTTTTATAGGTGTCTTCTTGTTTCCTTTGTAGGCATGATCAATCGCTTCATAATTTCTCCGTTTGGAGTCGTCGTCGTCTGCGTGTAGATTATGTAACACATAGTACTTATATTGGTTTACGTTTTGTGCATTCATGTGCTTTGATGGTTATCTCATTACGATATTTACAACTTCTCTTTCCTTTAAAAAAATTGAATATTTACTATTATTTAAGGGGTTTTAAAACAAGTTATATGTCTGAGCGATGACATCACTCAGCATTCACGCTTCTAGGAAAGGAATGAGGGAGAGAGTTACCAGGGCCTGTACTGAAAATAGCATCCATGCTAAAACGTAAAAAAACTGTCAGAACGGTATATATATGACCACCCCCGTTGGCGTGTGGGTCTGGAACGCCGCCTGCCCAGCATCGTGATGCAACTGGGACCTGCTATGAATAAGAGATAATGGTGGTCACAGTGAAAGCTCAGGCTCTGTTCTCCCAACCGGTCTAGTCAGCCTGGGAGCAGAAGACCAATCTCCTCCCTAG
>JAGDQP010055004.1:0-13232 GCA_022664845.1 Lepisma saccharinum
ACTTCCTCTAAAGGCCTATTACACACAGCAACTTGTTCATGGACTTCCTCATGTTAACTTGTTGATGAACAAGTTGAGAGAAACGTTTTGCTATTACACGTAGCAACTTGCTCATCAACAAGTTAACACCAGGAAGTTCATTAACAAGTTGCTGCGTGTAATACGCCCTTTATGTTTAGAGGGTTGCCAAGTCTGATTTCCGTTTGCGTAACCATTCGTTTTGGCATTTACCAAAAGAACCTGACGCAATTATTTTACTAGCTGTAAAAACAAGTATTTTCTTTTTAACAAAATAAATAAGTCAGCTAATGTTCCGTAAAATACGGGATTGTCCTTAATTTCAGTATTCTGTTCCGGCGTCACGAAAACGTCTGTCAGTTCACTAAAATGTCCCATATTTTGTCTATGGAACACAGGTCAACCAACACTACACCATCACAGCAACTACATTATAAAACTAAGGGTGGCTTTCTCTGTACACGTTTATCGCGTGCTTTCCTTGCGATTTCTATGTGTAGCGAATTAATAGGAGTACAATAGTGTTTTAATTGGCTATTCAGGCAAATCACAAACAGTGGAACTAACTATTGTAAAACATTGCGTGAGATCAAAGAATTTAAGTTATAATTTTACCAATAGGTGTCAACACCTCCCGTACACAATCAAGATATTAATTTTCATATCACAATACGATTATAAAACTAAAACTAACTTGATATAATACAAAGAATTTGAAACTTTTATAAAATGACTAATAGCAACCATTTGCAGCTAGTGCTCAAACAGCCACAAAGGTGTAGCGTAACGTAATTAATAGAAATTCTGTTATCTTAAAGTTAAAAAAGATAGATACTTGATTTCCATCCAAAATAAAGTAGAATATGGATTCACTATAACTAGTCAGGCATTTACCAAAGTTCGCATGAGCATTATTCGTTTTCATTTTGCAACTCTGTAATTCTGTTCGAACTCAACTTTGAAATTTCCTACGTTAGTTTCTCCTTATATAAGTGGATAATGTGTGAAAATATAGTTTGATACAACATTTGAACATGAAAATTACATTGCTACAAGGGTGGATCATTTTGTGAGCGTTTAAGGTTAATGTAATGCAGCGATCTCTAACAAAAGATGGCAGCAATATCTACATATATGTCTAATGTATTTTTATCGTGACACGTAATTCCAATGTTGTTTCTACAAATTCAAGCCTAGAGAGTTCTTCCTTTTAGACTACTTTTATGTAAACACATTTCTCATGCAACTTTCGAAACACACATATCGAGACATCGATCTCAAATGGAGGACATGATGACTTCCGTAAACGTACTAATTCGAAACTGCATGCTGACGATCTACAAATAAGTAAATCTAGTCAATCTGTTCTTAAATTTTGTATCGAGAAACACTAGTGAAGAAAATCAAGTATTGAGTGCTGAGCTTTTATTGATTTCGTTCATAATCTTCCTTTTTCTTGTGGAGACCGCCGTTCAGAAAAAATTGTTTCCGAACTTAAAATTAGCCGCAAAATATACGAGTAGTTTGCAAGAACTAAATCCTAGGCACTGTGATCTTGGGTATTAACGCAAAAAAACTAAAACTGAAAACCTAAAAATTAGGTCATTTTGTTTATCTACTGATGGAGGCAATGATATTGAAGATGTCACACTACAAGCTCTATCGGAAGAGTATCCACCTTTAATTTTTGAGGAAACTAGTGAACGTTGGATGGCCAGGCAGCATACAGTGTCTCAGGTATCCTTTATGCGCATGTCCTTTGGTTGGCGATATTCTCTCTTGCTTCATCATCCGTTACGCAATGTCGTGTGATTCTTCTTCGTCGCAGTTCTATTTTGGTAAAATGACAGAATAGGTGGAACAACGATACTACATCAAGTTCTTTACTAGACTTTATAGATACCACGTCTGTAGCACGTCTTTCTAACATTACGGAGAATGTTAAATTATATGGTCTCTTTTACGTACATTTTGTCCTTACTATTCTGATAAACTTAATGACGTCACTGATATTAATAGTGATAATGAAGCGAGATCATTACGTGTTTTGTTAAAAGCTCATGTGGCATGGTCACCATCATAGTATAAGATTGTTTCTAACGCGTGTGCTTCTAGATTTTCCTCTGGTAAACATAGAAAAAGTCCGGAAAGAAGGAGAAAAACTCGGTCATGGACAGCACTATCGTCCTTATGTGCAGACTCTATCACCAAGGCTCTATGTCACCCATTCGACCGTTCATCGTCATCTGCAGGACCTTGGGTACATGAAGAAACTCGGAAAATGGGTACATTTTGCGTTAACGCCTTAACAAAAGCAGCAGCGACATCTGTAGCTCCCTACTCACCAGTCACAGACGTGAGACATGTCTAGGTAGAATAGTGACAGGGGATGAAAAGTTGGACCTCTACCATAACACTAAACGCAAACAGCAGTGGGCATATAAGGGGGGCGGGAATTGTGCCAAAACTGGATCTTCACCTCTGCAAAGTGATATTAAGTGTGTGGTAGGATATCCGTGGGATAATCAATTTTGAGCTCTTCTTACGTAACCAGACCATCAATGCAGATGTCTACTGTCAGCAAATTGAACGCCTACGGAATGCATTGATGGAGAAACGTCATGCTGTGGTTAATCGCAAAGATGTGCTCATCCACAGTGGTTACGCGCGCCCACACACGGCAAGAAGGACCTGTACTAATCGAGGAATGTGACTGGGAGAAACTCCACCCGGCGTTTTCACCAGATCTTGCACACACAGCTTGTTGGATCTCATGGCAGAACTATTAACGCTGGACATGACGTACTGCGCAGCATTGAAAAACTTTCAAAAAGAAAAACAATTCTGGTGGACCGAAATTGGATCGAGATACACAATTTGACTGGTCTCTTGGCGGAGATCTCTTGTGATCCTTCATATGTTTCTAAAATTATACCGTAATAGGACAGCTGGTGGTTGCACCGAGGATCATACCATATTCCCGACCGTGAGGTTTAAAATTCGCGGCAGGTCCTTGGGCGGGATTATAATGCGGAAGGGTAGAATTGGAATGTAGAAGGACATCGATACAGGATGATATGCATAATGGAGTTTTTATGTATATTTTGATAATAGCTATAGAAATAAAATATCCCGGTTACATTCTATATTGATTCCCCTGAGCACACTATTCTCTCATCTTCAGGTCGAATTGAAATTTTCGTACTTGTATGGGACTAGATTCGAAACTGGGTAGAGCGTGTAATGAAATAAAATATAATCTGAGTTTTTATTTACCTATATCAGTAAACTTTGTGAAATTTCAATTTCCGTATGTGTAACTTTACTTTTCCAACATATAGAATTCTGTAAAATATAAAGAAATCCAAAAAGGATAAAAAAGGAAGCAATTTCTAATAAGAACCCACCAACAATTGTTATATTTTAGAAAAATAAAAAGTGAAAACAAAATTGCCGCCGGTCGGGAATCGAGTCGACCACGGCTGATATCTGACAAGCATCCAAAGTCAACAAATCTCCAATGCCTCCGTGCTGAGAAATATTTTCCCCCAAGTTTGGAATTACGGGTACAAAGATATCTTGGTGCACATTATTCCACCAATGACAAGAGTACAGTATTTTTGTCTGCATGGTAATGTTGAAGTAACAAGAGAGTATGGCATTACTCCCAAATCACTTCTAACAATCAGTACACTGTAATGATTTATTTTCCAGTACGTAATGTTAAATTATACCTTCCGGATTGTTTTTCTTCTCATTTTCTAGATTTTACATTACTTCAATTTTTTCTTACATTTACGAACTTATTTACTAGACTTTATTGCACACAGTACAATTAATATTTTCGCTCTTTGCAATCTAGGAATACGTATGTATTATTACAATGACAAAATATCTTTACTGGCATGATTTTTTACCTTACAGAAGACATTTTAACATTATTTTGTCTTCTACGCATTGTAATGTTAAAAACGAATTTTCTGGATTTTATCTTAATTTTGTAGCACAATTTGCATTGCTTTTGTCATAAAGTTAGTACTGGATTGTAAGCCTGTAATATTTCCATTCTTTCAAGACACTTTTATATGTCTTCGATGACGTCCTATGTATCATGTCTAGTCTGGAATGTTTTCTAAGAATTACTAACTGGGAGGTTCCACATTATCATAGATATTTATAACGTACTATGGACTTTTGGAACAAGACCAAATGCATTTGAGCTTTACGGTTTCTGCAAAATTACAATGATTGTGGTGTAGACTCCAAAATTCCTGAGTTTGATTCCTGATTCTGGACAAAATCAATTTTACACCATCCGGATCCGTTTGTCCATACCTAAAAATCAAAATGTTCCTGAAAAGCATTTTCACAGCTGGCTCCTACCCTATCCTCAATGCTATCACTACCATGTTCTTTGTTAATTGACTCCACGTGAAGTCGGCGAAGCTACAGCAATTGTTTTTTCATTATCAAGGGTGGACCCAAACAGTACCTGATTAGAGGACAATAATGTATCAAAATGCGTGCACTTTCTGAATATCTGACTGTAGTGTGATGTGTGTGGAAGGAACGAACAAAATGAACAAATAGAGGGAGGAGATGCAATGGACACATCAACTGAACTGTGCATAGCTGAACTCTAATTATTCAAACTTTTTTTATTCCAATAACCATGACTGGAGTCAGCACCTTTATTTATGATGTCCGGTGCCGTTTAAGTGTTATATGTTGTATATGTTATTCTACAAATAAAGCAATCTTCACAACTTGAAATACACCCCTATCATATTCCGACATGAGGAACAAAGATTAGGAGAACATTCTGGATGCCTGGTCAAAAGAATATCCCACATCACCCTATGATCAAAACTAGGGAACTAAAGAGCTTCTCGGAGTGCCGGAATTCCGGCAATCCGAAAATCTCTATAAATAGTCTACTCCAGACTGAGGAAGGCGAACAACTGCCCGTGATGCACGACCTTGGAAATGCACAGCTTAATCCGAACAAAGAATGTTAAGAGACAGGGGTGGAAGGTGCCCACCCTAAATAATAATAATAAAAAAACTTTCTTGATATTGAAATGAGTGTGCGTTAATGTAAATGTTTCTGTTCCACTAATGCTTACTACCGGTATATTTGTAATATAAGTCATCAGCTTTTTCTTATGTCAATTTTTCTTTTACATTGCCTACATTTCATTACTTATCTCTCATACACTATATTATTACACTTGCAAGGTTAAAAGGTTTACGTTTGCACCCATTTTCTATTACCCTTTGTCTCTTTCTTTGTTCTGTTTAGATGCTTTGTTTCAAATGCATGGTTTAAAAAGACAGGGTAAAGAAAGGATGCGCTGTTGAAAAGTAATTAAAGAACATGTGATCCGGTAATCCTTGGTTTGGGGAGATGACATTAAAAGCGCAAGACCAATACAGTTCTTAAGGAACACTTGTTCTGTAATGGTACCTAGTGCTTGCTGTTACCGCTCACAAAATTCACTTTACCTTCAACCCGCGGTCACATTTGATTTCTTATTCCCTGTTGTTACCTAGTTTCCATTTTTGGTATTTCGATATCGTTCCGTGCTATTCGGTACTTCCAGGCACGTATCTTAAAATTTATTTCGGAAGGGTTTAATGGATTTGGAGGGTCCAACTTCAAAGTCGGTCTGGGCATGAAAGGTACCCAAATAAAGATAATTACACGGAAATGTTACAATTTTTTTTGCATATTAACCGGAATTTTTGGGTGGGAGTCCAGACCCATCCCTAAATACATACGTCCATGAGTACTTCCATATACGCTTAATATCATTGTTTTTCGGTATTTTGATATTATTCGGTACGACGGCATTTCGGTACATCGATATCGTTCGGTACGAAGCTAAAGCGATTTCGTTCGGTATATCAATAATAATTGTCGGTATCCAAAACATACCGAAAATCGGTATAAAAATCTCAATACCGAAAATCGCTACAATACAGTACTTCAATTTTCTTCCTAACGCAATATGGCGGAACGCGATATATACAATCTGGTCGCAGGTCATTTTCGGTTTCAATTTGTTTTCAAAATAGGGGTTGGAATGGACGTCTCCCTCTAATTTAATCGCTCTGAGCTCACGACCTGTATAACGTGAAACCCAGTCTATCAACTAAATCTCGGTAGTTCCTTCGGCAAATGTTGGCAGAAGTCTGACACTTCTTCGCACGATTTTGAAAAGGAATATGCAGAAATCAAAATTTAGTAGATATGTTTGATAATTTTTATTAATTGTCAAAGACAAAGCTTTTATATTTATTTTGTTTGTTTTTTTTCTTTAAAGCAAAAATATCCTTTTCTCTTCTTTATTGAAGTTTTTTTCAAGTTATCGGCCATTTCCCTTAGCATCTGTAGGTGGTAGGCTTCTAATATATTCCAGAGATCTCTGGATGTAGTCTGGAATTGGATGAGGAGTTGGAAGAACGTCTCCTTGAGGCTTGAAGCCCTCGTGATCAGCAACGTAGGTGATGAGAACCTTCACACCTTCAGGAGTTTCATAAGAATAAGATCCTTTTGCTTCAATAGCTTCGTTTTCTGATCCAACATTTATTAGTCTCCCAGTTTCCTCAGCAGCAATTCCATTACCAGTTTCATAGCTTAAAGAAAAGATAAATCTCTTATTCTGGAAATAATTATATAGATATCTAATGCTAAATTTTTTTAGAAAGAATAATACTTATTTATATTTCGATTTAATTATACAATATAACACTATGTCATCAAATAAATAAATACATATTAACGTAACCAACCATGGATTGAGATTTTCAAATTACACAGTAGAAAGCGATTTCTTAAAATAGTTAAAAATATGTTATTTGTGTACCTAGAAACAATTTTCTTTTTAAATGACTTATGAGTATTTCTGATTTAATTTAAAATGAGAGCTTACTAGAGAGTTTTGAAATAAAACAAATGATCTTATTACATTCTTTTCTTTAGTTCGCAATGCTTCATGGTGTTCTCAAATCTCAAATCTTTAATTCATTTCCTGACGTCATACAATGATGAAATTGTGCAGAGGGACGTAAGTCGGGTGACAATACAGTATTCCATTCTTACGTTCATATATTTCTATATATTTTAAAAGCATATTTTAATATTTTTTTTTAAATATGGACTTCTTTATCCTAAAATAAATACTAGCCTGGGTTTGACTCGTTCCAATACACCTTAACATTTGTGTCACGAAACATTTAGTTTGAGAAAATGTATCCGAACACCGAAATAGCTAAGATTTTTATTAATCATATCTGATTTCTAAAAAACATTGAATTTCGGTGCACAGACAAGAACTTTTTTTTTCTCAATTTTAAGAAATCTAGTTTCTTCTGTGTAGTACTGTCTAAATAACGAAAAAATAGAAAAAAAATAAATTTGAAGATAATAAGAGACCAGTGAAGACATTTCTTATTATAGAACAGTAGCTAGTTTAAAAAGCAATAGTGACGATTTCAAATACAAATTAACAAAAGAGGAACCTGAACTATTTTGCTTTGTCTCAAAATTTAAGTATATGAGTGTCCTGCGCATACTAAGGTTAGAAAGAGAGTACAAGTAGAAACACTTATTTTTAAGCAGGAACCTTATTTTAAAGACTAAACCTTATTGTTTGAATTCCCACTCACAGAATTCCTACCGAATCTTCAACATTCATCGGAATTGATGAATCCATATAGATCTAAACTAACCTCACTTAGTTTTGTTCAAGGTTCACTGAAGATATTTCTATCAACTTATATCCAGCCATTTTGAAAATGTTCTATGCTACTCTATTTTCCTCCTTACTTACTTTTCAGTTCCCTCTTAGCCAGCCAGGTCTCTATGGTGTGATAGTTACTGCCGATGTCCACTGTTTCGAGTTCAACTGTTGTTCATCCTGACTGAGATTATCTAGTTTTTCCCCTCCGTTTCACTTTATCCCAGTGCCGGATCTTGAAATTTTCCAATGAGGGTAAAGTTAAGTTTTGCCGCCCTTTTACCACCCTTTTGCCGCCCTTTCCATCGTTTTTACACGCTTTATATTAACTTGCTTTGTAATCATCTCCGGTACAAATCTTGTAATTGTTTATTAACTCACTTCCATCATCCGATTTCTTTGAAATTTTGTAAACTTGCTTCCTTCCAATGACATTACAATATTCAAACATTATATATACGACAGAATAATACAGTTAACTGTAATTAATTAACTAATAAAATAATTGGAAATTATCCTTAAATGTACGCAACACCGCATCTATTGTGTGAAGTTCGGGTTGACTATATCGCAGGGAGTATATTATTCATCTATTATACATAACAATAATTATAAATGATTCTTTTTTTAAAAAAAGCAAGCCTTTTTAAGATTGACTAAAATGTAAAAGAAATAATAAATTGAATTGATACTTATGAATTGGAAAATAAAAGCGTGGGTGCTCTTGCTTACCTTATAATAAAATCATAATTAATTCAATTTATCCACGCTTTTATTTTCCGATTCATAAGATTTATTCAATTATCTTTTTTTTACACTTTTAGTCCATCTTTAAAAAAGCGTGTTTTTTTAAAAAAAAAATCTTTTTTTTTAATTTAGCCAAACAACACTACCTGCCGGCGGGACGGTCACGTTGTCTCGCATCACGTAGTGTACTTTTGTTATTATCTCTGGAGCCAGTAGTGGTGTCCCTAATACTAACTCCAGTAAGATAGTAGACTTGCCTATCTGAATTCTGACTTGAATCATGGTTTTGAATTTTGAGATGAAGATGAAGGTAGATTGTATGGAGTAACATAAAAAATATCTTAGCTCGCCAGTACTGAAAGTTTGAACACGTTTAGGTCAATTTCAATTTAATAGGTAATTTTACTTCCTTTTTTAGGAGCTTTTATTTTCTTATTTTTAGCTGTTTACTTCCACCTAAACATGCCACCTGGGGCGCTTGCCCCCTTTAGCTCCCCTAGATCAGGCACTGTTTTATCCCGTTACCCGAGTAAGACCCTGGCTGCTACATACTCCTATCGTTTTCTTCGGTACATTGAACATAGAGGGATGCTATGTACCCAATTTTTAGCAGGCTTTTGCCATATCTGCTTGTTTCGCCTATATTACGTAAATAAAGTAAAAAAATAACAACTTTCGATTTTATTATTCTGAAAAATATTCCTAATGCAGTCTGGAATGTTTATTGTAACTGTCAGAATCACCTTTACTGAAAACATTAACATTCTGTGGTTTAACTTCACATCATTTTTAAGGTTTACTCCATTCAATGGGACAAGAGGAAAAAGAAGCTACTTCGACCTTATTCGCTAAAGGTGCTATTCGCTGTTCACGTTCCCATAAAAAACAACCCTCTATTTTTTTATTCCCAGGAGGATAAGTTCTTCAGCTTCTTGCTTTGTATCAAGCAGTTGCCGATGGGATTTCCGGTGGGAGATAAATTGAACGTAATGGTTAGGAACGCACTTCTGTCCTCCAGAAGTTATCTGGTTTCTGACTGGATCCAATAGCAAGCCACTATCGGTTCTCCTTGCTAAGAGACCATCGAGTCATCAACTAGTTTCCAGCAGAACACCTATCATCATCTATCTTTATTAGTCACCAGAAGTGCTCTGAAATTTTAGTGCAACGTAACTAGTTTTCTTGATTCTTGATTTACTAGAGCTCAGAACCTTCCGAACACACTACCGCTGAGCTACAACGCATTGCAATAAACTTCTATGTATTATACACCCTATTGTTTTCTTTTCTATAAAACAAGAGCTGTCAGTGATTAAAAGTAATAAATAACTCTAAAATGTTCACATTTTGATTTATTCTTTTGTTGAAATTTATAATTAAAAGTAGAACGTTTAATTTACCTGTATTGATAATTTCCTTGAGGTTCAATATCGAGAAGAGATCGTACAATTGGGACATCATTTAAAGAGCCGGATGATCCACCACTACGCTGTGGAACAGCGGCAGCAAGTGAAGCGAAGAACAAAACGAGAAGCTGAAATTAAAATGAAACATATATATATTTTTTTTGTTTTTACTGTATTAATTGATGAATTACTTAATACTTATAGTACAACTGACGCGGGCAACGTGAAAAGTCAAATAGAAAAATTTCAATATTTACAGTCATAGAACGACTCACTGTATAGAAGCATATTCTATGATTCATTTCTTACCTTCATAGACTTAGAATCTATGTTGTCCTTAGTAAGATAAGATGAAACTTAGACAATACGAAACAAGATTGCAAATTAAGTAATAATCTTGGACGCAATAAAGCAAGATCCTGAGTTAAATAGTAAATTTGAACAACCCCTCTTAGATTAAGAGTTTGTCGTACAGGATATTTCATTGTGCCATTTAATTCCTTCACTTCAGGTAGACATAAAAGCTATTGTGATTTAGTGATATTTGTTAAATGCCTTTTCTATCTCATTTAGATCGAAGGCGCCATCTATAATCAATAATGTTAAACCAAAGGAAAGATTTAGGAAATGAAAATTAAATTAGCAATGTGGTATATTTAGATTTTAATTCAAGGAGAGTCAAACGTTCTCATCAAAAGTCGAACTTCGGTCTCTACATTAATCAGAATTGAAGAAGAGTATTGCTTATATCAGTGATGACCAACCTACGGCCCGCGGTTTTTGCCTTTTCCTTCCACCACACACGTTGCATTTGTTTACCATAAACACGTCGAAAGAAGGTTTCATTTTATCTCTCCTTCTTAATATTACAAACATTAATTTATCAGCACGTTTGAAAGATTTTCTTACCTTTGGGATATTAGCGTTTAAAATCTGCAAATCAACGATGCGTACGATTTGTATGCTATTTACATTAGAGGATGTTCTGACCCACGAAGATCGTGCTAAATTTTAATGTGGTCCATGAGCACAACCACGGTTGAGCGTCAACTGGTTTATATAATATATTCTGAATAGATTGCATCGAAAATTGAAACGGGTATTCTTAAGAGAAAGGTTTTTAAGATACTGAAGAAAACTTTTTTTAGGTTATGTGTTGTAGATTTTTAAAACCAAAAGAACAAATGTCTAGGTGTTTTCCATTGTTGTAAAGCTGTATTGGACATTTTAAACTTTTATTTGCTTTAATGAAATTGAAGTCATCAGTTAGACATTTTTATTGATTGGCCAAGAAGGTTTTAATATAATAATTTACATAAGTATCCTGTTTTTCCCGTTTCCCAAAGGACTATTGTTGATTGGCCAAGAAGGTTTTAATATAATAATTTACATAAGTATCCTGTTTTTCCCGTTTCCCAAAGGACTATTGTTTCTATTTCCGTTTTTTGAAATTCGCTCAACAATTTATGGCCGTAACTTTATCAAACATCATAGGTACGGGTAGACTCCAGAGCGGCACTGCGGAGACACACAGGTCCTAGCTGCCTTTTTAAAAAGATTTTCATCACCTTTAAATGGGCTAATTCTGTAATGTTTATCAGTACGATGGTACGAAGTCTCTGGTCTTAGAGTGAAAGCTTGCTCAGCGAGGTACGTTCCCGAGAATAGCGACAATCTTAGTAAATACTGTAAAGTATAAATTTAATACAGACGTATATAGCCACTTACCATCTTCATGATGTGATCTGTTGGTTTCTAAGCCTTCAGAGGTATTCCGGACTATCATTATCTCGTTCAATGTGACTTCCTTTTATACTAAAAACTCTTTAGTACATCACATCTATTGCTCGTCCCACTTAATTCTCTTAGAAATGAGTGTGTATGTAAAAGGTCAGTCAAAAATCCAGTATTGCACACATTAAAGGCTAGCTAGTGGGGTCACTGCACATACAGAAGCGTAATGTAACATACAAGGTATAAACAATTTGGAACACAATGCAAATATCAGAAGAAATGTCAGAAGATCTGGTAGCTTAGGAAAAAGAAGAAGAAAAAAAAGAGGGGACAGCAAGCACAACAACTAATCTTTAATGGTTAGACATGGGGCAACATGTAAATATGAGAAGCTGCCAAAATGATTTCAGACAGGTTGCCGCTTTCTCTTCTAGTCAATTAATCAATGCATAATTTTCCAAAGTGATTTTTCAATTTGAATTCATTTCCCTTTTTTTTTCTTTTACAACAGATATTAATAGTAAAAGTGCATGCCTCCTTACGTTTAGTAATAAGCACGTGAGGAAGTGAAAAAAAGATAACATTCTACAACTTAAATAAAGAAAAAAACTCATGGAATACTCAAATAACCATGGAATCTTAGTATTATTAATATTAAAATGTTTACCTTGAAAATCAATAATGTAAGTTATGGAATTTATAATATAAAATTCTCTCTTGCATGATTGGATGGAAGTATTAGTAAAATAAAAAAGTAATAAGAAAAAAAGCAAACAAATTCATAATACATGTGTTATAAGCTAAGCAAATACACTTTCCTTACAATTTGAAACGATTTTTGCATATTTTTTATCGTTTTTTTTTTATTTTCTGTTTAATTTGCAAGCAGTATTAGCCATTGTGTCAGACAAGTTATTGGTATATAATGGGGGATCAGATAAAACTTACAACATTTGTACACTGACATCTATAGAGCACGAAAATACGTAATTGACATTCCAAAACTGTAGCTATCCAAGATGGCGGCCATTTAATATGGCAGCCGACGCCATTTATTAAAATCAACATATCTCGGAACTGAGTTATTCGATCTCGATCATTCTTTTTTTTAAATGAAAGATAATTTCTTTGGCTTTAATTTTATTTATGAGCAATATTTTCATAAATCTAATAGTTTTTCAGTTAAATGTAAATAATATTTCATTTTAGCCTAAAATATTTTCTTATTTAAGATTTTACTTTGAAACGACTGGTTTTAAAGAAACCTATATCTTTACATAAAATGTAGATTGTAACTCAAGCTTTAAATTTAAAAAAAAATCAATTAAATCCGACAAGTATAACCAGAGATATGGACAATTGTTTGAAAATTTCTGCAATACGAGGTAACATTATGGAGGCACAAATGCGTGTAGAAGCTACATAATGTTTTGGTATAAAATGGGGGAAACAGGTGAAACTTTCAGCACTTGTACTCTGGCATACGTGATAGTCATTCCAAAAATGTAGCTATCCAAGATGGCGGTCATTCAAAATGGTGTCTATCGCCAATTTTTCAACGTTACATATAACGACATCACATTAC
>JAGDQP010055007.1:820-13232 GCA_022664845.1 Lepisma saccharinum
GGTAAGATTCGGAGTTAGACAGGTTCATGAACTGTTCGGAGCCAGAGTCTGAATCACTTAGAGTATGAGTTTTCTTAGCAGGTGGTGAACTACCGGAGTGACGTTGTTGAGGAGATGGAGATCTGGAACTAGCAGGAGATTTTGAGCTGCGACGTCGGTGTTTAACTGATGTTCTCCATGAAGTAGCTTTGGTTGTAGCTGCGGATGTTGTTTTCTGTACAACTGATGGAAGCGTATGTTTGCCTGATCCTTGCTGATTTCGTTGCATGATGCTGGATGAATGAGAGAGAATTAGCCAAATTGAAACGAATATGATGATCACTAGTGACAAGCCAACCACTGTGATGGCGAGGGATCAACTAGTGAACTACGGACGAATGATGATTTGTCGCTGTGCAATGGCTGTTTTTAATATCTCGGACGAACTCTCACCCTCCGACCCTGAGAAATGCCGTCAATCCTATTTTGTCAAAGCCGTCAGATGTACGATAACAATCTATAGCTAGGCTAGGTTTGAGTATTGTGTCGAATCGCTCTTGTAGTAGGCCTACTCGTAACAAAGACTCACACTAATATATGCAAGAATACACGTTCATGTGACATTTTTTCTAAAATCCTTTAAGTGATTTCTTTAAACATATGTCAGTATATAAAAACAATAATTCTACGTTTAATTCGGCAAAGTATAACCCGATTGTATAAATACAATAAACCTCTAGTATCTAAGTTTTTCCTTTTTAAAAAGTGCTGCCCAACTGTTGACCACAAATATAAACAGAAAATAAAAATTTACATAACGTAATATGAACATGCGTAAATACCTTCACACATTTAAATATTAACGTTATTATATTGATCGTCATCATCATCATCAAAATTACCATCAAGAACTCATTATAAATGTCAAGGTTGGTGTGTTTGCAGTAACTTTGCCTTTTTTTTTTATTTTTAACAAAAAATTTAATTTTTTAAAATAAATTGTAGTGCTTTGCTCAGCCATTATTTTATTTTACCTTTTTTTAATGTTTTTGTTGAGCCCGTAACAAGAAGTAACGTGTACGTATGCACAAGAAATTAATGTTTGAATAAGCTAAATCAATAATATTCATGGTTAGTTTCGTCCTGGCAGTAAGTATTGTTAATAATATAGTTTAAAATATTGGAAGTTTACTAATACTCAATTAACAATGCTTAATCAACATTTATTAACATTGTTGAAACGTCACATATCGTAAATATGACCACATTTTTCGTTACGACAACGATAATACTTGAAAAAAGAATTTACGATACCGATATCTGGTACCCCAGCATTTTTTAGTGTGTGGGTTCTTCGGATTTTATTTAAATCTATCTAAAACCGTCAAAAGGTGCAAAAATGAATAACGATCTCGACCAAGCATTCTTTTGGCTTGAATTCCTTGTAATATTTCGGTTCAATATTGCAAGACAGACTGATTAGCTAAACTCTAATGTAGAATGTAGTGGATATGTCAAGTAGTGTTCGCAATATGGATGGTGCCTTTTAAAAAATCAATTATGTATACACTATAAAATCAGTTAAGATACTGTACACCAAAATAGTGTATATATGGTTCATGTTCGTAAGTTTAACTTAAGAAATGAGATATATTAAACCTTAAACACGAACATTTTTTAATCAGTGGCCATTTTGGATTTTAACAAACCATATTAAATAGATAGATTTTATTAAATAGATGCTAGCAAACACTAGCGTCTAAGGGAAGCCTAGTATCCGAAGCTTCACCCACTGTCGCACACGCGCAGGACTACTTGAAAAGAGCACAATTCCTCCCCAACTTCTTCAACTATTAGTACCGCCGAAGAGCACCCACTTTTTCAACCGGCAGCTTGGACTGGTGGTCTACGTGCAGGAAAGCTGATGGACAGGTCCCGGTATAGAACCCTGTTGTCGTTACGTTTACAGTTTTTCCAGAAAATTTAACTTTTTTTCTTTTTTACGTATATACGGTACGCATAAGAAAATTTAATAAAAGTAATGACCAAACGCACTTAGAGGTTAGGTAAGGTCAGGTTCGGTGTTTTTTATTGCACACGCGACTTGCACAAAGACAGTGTTTCCTCGCGCACTCGCCGTAGGCACAAGTCTAGCAAACAATGGCAACATTGCAGTGCACTCTGATCTGAACAGTGAGCTCTACGTAATGATATTGGAGTGGCTGATTAGTGCGTAAGCAAAGAGTTAACCTGGTTTGTCCACTTACAGCCAAATCAAATATGAACCAAATTTTAGATTGGAACTCAATTTTCTACTCTTGTTATCACTGGGAGGAAAGTTTTAAATTTATGCTTTATTTCTTGAGTTATTCAAAAAATATTGTATCGTACTTTATATAGTGTTGCAAAAAAGCTGTTTTTTCTGTGAAGTTTTTTTCTGTTCTTTTTCATGTTTTTCTTTTCAAATGTCTTTTTTCACACAGCAAGTGATTTAATGCTTTACGCTGCAGATAATTAAATCAGCAGGATTGGAGTTAAGCTTTCACGCATTCATCCCAATTTACTATTGCTTAGTTTTACTGCAGCCTTACGAGGCAAATGATGGGATTATTTATGCATTCACTGCACATTGCTATACATCCTATATCTTCACCCTGACAAACACAAGGAATTAACTAAAGACATATGGACTGAATTTATTCGGTATAGTTTGTAATAAAATACTAATAAAACTCCGCGGAACTTAAGAAATATTTTGAATTAGGCTGTGGCTACGCGCACATCCGACGTTCGCCGTTGACAACGCTTACGTACACCTCAACAACGTATTTTACACTTTGACAGTGTTTTATGGGAAGTGACGTCGTAATTGTCTTTAGATTCATGCTTCACGTCTGCTCCGGCAGGCGATACAGGACGTCTTTGAACCATGATAGTGTCATACGTTTTAAATATCTGTCACAAAAATTTCAAGTTTGGTAATTTCTTATCTTGCAAGAATATGGAGAAAGAAGGAAGAGACTGATTTTATTCAACTATGGAATCAAACTTCGATGAAAATAAATGGGGCTCGACATAAGGATTTGACAGACAATATAGATGAAACTATGAATTGACGACAGATCCCAAGTAGTACATCCAAGTCGGCCGATATGGGCATATTGGATTTTACGACATCGATCGATATTGCTCAAGGACATGGGCCCCATATTGAATGGCAAACATCTTGGCCAATGTCGGCCAACGATATCATTCGACATCGGATATCGACATCAATCATCGACATTGCTCAATATCGGGTATCGAAAATCGCTCAATATCGGTCATTGACATTGTAAACATAATGTAATTCTGATTATTTTTTACTATTTTTAAATGGAATCTCCCTTTTTACATAGGACCACCAACATAGACAAACCAACAAGAAATATTAAAACACGTTAGAAATTGTAAAACAAAGTTACTACTTATATAAAGAATAATATTTTTCTGTAGCTAAAGTAATATTACACTATTGTGCTAATGGATTGTTAACGGTGTAGTTCACCCCCTCCATCTTGGTATGACCTTTCCATTGATTTACACGGGAATTGTTTTACTCATTTTATGCCTCTCGGAAGTAGAATATTTAAGTTCTGCTTTCACAAAATTTGTCTTGGTGGTTATTTTGACTCTTGTATAGTTTTGGTTTGTGAAGTTTCTTCAAATATATAAGTATAATGTATTATTAATAGTTTGCTATATAAATCACAATATGTTAACGGGAAATTATACTGTTTGTGTGTAAAATATTGCATTCCAATGAAATATCATGAGTAAAAGAGAACATGACGATAAACTGGGCGAAAACATAAGTTAAAAGTATGCTCCTGAAAGATATAAGACGAGTAAAACAATTCCCATGTAAATCAATGGGAAATGCTTACCAAGATGGCGGGGGTGATCTACATTGTTAAATTTGTCGACCACTGCTAGTTTGTAAAATAATATTATTTTCGATGTTGCGTTCAAGCTAAAATTTGTAGTACCGCTCCATTGTAATCATTTCACTTTTCTTTCGCTTTTCACTTTTTAAAAACATTTGTTGCCATGATTACAATGAAACAGCTTCAATTGAAGCAAATGATGTAAAACAAAAGTAAATAAATATAACATTAACTTATCCTCCTACTAAAGTGAACCTCTCTCTTAACAACCACATGGCCTAGAGAAAATACGCTACTTTCTACCGTACAAACGAAACAAAAGTGTAAAATGTCTCCCGGTTCTGGCGGTGTATGATAACCAGCATAATAAATGTTACTATAAATATTGTTGGTTTGTCTATGACTTACAGTAATCAAAGTATCCTTAGGAAAAACACAATCAACTTTAACACTTTATTTGTTTATGTTCTTCCCGTGGAAGGACGTTATTTCTGCACTTTAACATGCTTCAATATGTTTCTTTATCACCAAACACACCTGACCGCGTGTTCACAACAACATGAAGTTTTATATTTTATCACCAGAGGGATATACCTTCGCTTGAATATACATCAGTGCCCATATGGACCAACATTGATCAATATAGATATCGGTTAACGACATGGATCGATATGGTTCCATGACGAGTGCTCTTCTTTAATTTTAATTTATTCATTATGAACAAAACGTTTTGTAGAAAATCGATTTATACTTTGCACAATACTTACTATTGTTTTAGAAAATAGGTAAATTAGTGATATCGATAACCGATGTCGATCCCACATAGATCGACGTAGGCTCAAGCGGGGCCGCTGTTCCGCCCGCATTAACGATGTGGGGCGATATGGGTCCAACGTGCATATGCTACTGAGGATACATACGCAGCGGTACAAGGAACTAGATTTAGTGATAAACCCCATAATCAGAGGTGTGTGATTGGATTTAGCTGATACTATTGTATTTTATGTTGTGGCTATTTTGTGTCTTGTCGTACTTTCTTTAGTTTAAGGTACGTTTTCACTCTCTAACCTCACGTGCACACAGCATTTTAGTACATATTTTCTTCTATAAATTTGTTCAAATTAAATGCGAATAATATCATAGATCTCATAATAGATAGACTTATCACGCTTCGCCATTTCTGGTTGCGCTAAAACTAATGGTTTTTTGTTCAGAGCACGTGGTTCTGAATCCATCCGCTAGGTAGCTCTGCCATAAACCTCATAGTAGAATATGACGTATATGTATTACGAGTTCTATGGTAATACGTTACTTGCTAAGACGTTAAGCTTCTATAAATTTTGACAGAACATTGTTATATATTGTAATATGTTTACCTTTGCTTACGAGAAATCATTCTTCAATTAATCGTTGAAATATAATTAGCATCTTTTCTACATATATTCCCTTGAACGCACTCACACAATGTTATTGCACTTTTCATATGCCTTAATGCTCTTTTCATCACTGGCCTCTCCCTTCCACGATAATGTTTTCGGAATCACTGCTATTGTTCAGCTTCGTAAAAGGTAAAAAGGTAAAATGAATTTTATGGGCGGTAAGCTTCGTAAAAGTTTGGAGTTTTGACATGTACCAGTTACAGCAATGTCACTACCGTGATTCAAATTGTGAGACCATTTCCTATTGACTTGTACATAAGCACTATCAACGGTGAACGTCGGACGTGTGCGTAGCCACTGCGTTTGAATTATAAGAAGAGTTTAAGTTCCTAGAGATAATACAACTTCGAAGATATCTTTCCTGTAAACTGAAGACCAGACCTATGAATTCTTACCGAAGTATGCTCTCATCCGGTATACGTATACAATACGTTAATTTCCAATTACGGTATTACTCAAGGAAGAAATCTATTTTTGATCATAATTACCGTCCGCAAAAATTAATTATCTTTAGTTCAAAATCCCGGGAAGTAACCTGCTTCTATTCACGGGTAGAGATATTTGTTTGCGTTTACTAGTACATTGTGTTTCACTATAAAAATTCGGTGGTATTGCTCCATCATGCTTCGGGCTCCAAGCCTCGCCCTATAGTGTGAAAATATATACAGATAGAGACAGTTTAACAAAAAATATTTTATGTTATATACTTATTTCAAAAGAGTAGTATAAATACATAATGAATACTCTTGTAAACAAGCAACTACATATATGTTTCTTGTAATGAGTCTTTTGCAATAGGACTCTGAGAAGTATTATTTCAAAGCATATAATAACGAAGCCACGTCCCGCGGCTCCCCCTGCACTTTTTTGAAAGTATAGAATATAGATATCGGCACGTAACAGTATTGGAGCCATTTGAAAAAAAATGAATTTTAAAATAGAGTGGTAATGCAGACAACTGGGTGCCTGGGTACAGGAAACAACCACAGTATGTTTCGATTGTGTCGAATATGTATACTCAACGCTTGGTGCGGATACGTCGAACTGAATGGAAGTAGTAAATATTTTATTTTTAAAATTGATTGGCAACACTGTCAACTGTGGTACCTGAAGTACCTCTATGACGCGTCCCAGTACGTAAATACAAAATTTGGTCCTAATACGTTCAGCGATATGGAAGCAATAAAAAATATTCTCTGAAATTGGTTTGCAACACTGACTACTGCGGTACCAGAAGTACCCACATAAACTATTCCAGTAACTAATGCGCATGTCAAATTTTGTGTAAATGAATGCGAATACGTCCAACGGTAACAAGTATGAAATCTAGATTTTTTTAATCGTCTAGCAACTCCGACAAACTACGGTGTCTGGAGTGCCTGTATTACCTGTCCCAGTACCTAATAAGTATGTATTAGTGATATTTAGTGAAAATCAATGCACACGTGTAGATTTGTATTAATAAAGGAATTTCTATAAGTTTAATTTGAAAATAGGCTGGCAACACTGACAACTGGGGTGTTTGAGGTCGGGGACACCTAAAACTTTCTTCTATTGTGTTGAATGATGTTTAAGCTAAAGGTGTAACCGAATCCAACGGTACACCGTCGAATGTACTATTTGCATCGTCCCGTTGTACCCTGTTTAGCCCCGTTGTCCGATTTCAAACGGTAGATGGCACTACTGTAATAACAGTTGAAAGCCTAATGGATGCAAGGTTCATGTATGAATGTTGAAGGTCTTATTCCGAAGAAATGGGAATTGAATTTAATTGAATTTTTATTTAAGGCTTTTTGGCAACTTTGGCTCAGGCCGAAGAAAGTAAAATGTTAAACAGAAAGTTATCAACAAGTGTTTTAACTATATTGCAACAGTTTACTAAATGCAGATCGTGAGAAAACGATAAATTTCCTCGATGAATGATATCTGAAAATATGCAGCATCTTACTGGATTTCTACAAAGGCAAATAGGTTTGGCGGGGAATTGTACGTAGATTTTTTCAGGATCAATTTAAACAGTAAAAATTTTAAAGTTATACTCAAAATTTTGGAGGGGGTGACCCCTCTATCGCTGTATGAGAAAGGGCAGAACCCTATGTGACATATCAAATCAAGGCACTCTGTTGTTGCGGTATGAAAATCTTAATGTAGTAAAATAATAATAATAATAAAAAAAGAAAATTCGTTATGCAAACCTGCACATAGAAACACAAGTGAAGACGCGAAAGTATATATTCTAGGACAGCAATTCAAACAGATATTTGCATTCGGTAGGTCCGGGGTCGATATCTATGGCCTCCCTGAAGTTTTTCCGTGTTTTTTTGTCGTACCAAGTAAATACGGGGATGGTACTTTGAAACTAGGTCACCTGTGGTCGACTCCCTCACCTATCACTCAGATATCTGGAGACTAAAAATTTAAATTAATCAGGTAGCAAGTCATGGTCACATCTCTAGGTGTTTCCTTGCTGCTGTGTAGATAACCCCTAAGCATAGCACTAAAATATCTCGTGAGACTACTATTACAGATTGTACTAAGCTTGTCTCTGGACTTTTTTTTTTTGTAAGAACTATGGTAGCCGGCTGGTCCGATACAATCTTGTACTCAGGTTAGGTAAATTTACTTTCGAAACAGTAAATAAAGATTTTTGTAGTCCCATCTGCGACCTTGTACATGTAAACTTTATTGATACGATGGTAGACCATTTATCGTAACTCCGGAACTTTTTGACTTAGTTTCTTTTCTTGTTGTTTAAATTTCTCACATTAGGGTAACAGGTTAATTTAATCTAGTTTTCATTAATCTTCATTACACTAGATTAGGAAAAGTTTGATTGAAGCATGCTTACCCTAAAGCAGATTTGTTCCCGTGAGAATAAAGCATGAGTGGAATTAATATTCCGAGACTACTCGGTCAGATTTTTTTGTTACTTTCAACGTTATCAAATTTAATATAACCTGAAGAGATGCTGACAAGCTCTACACGAGCGGATCATCCATTTACTCCTAAACCAAGTACTTTCCTTTTCTTATGTGTCTACATGCTATTGTTGGCATGAGGTTCATATTAATTCGTAAATTTATCGACGTGGTTTTTCTACTGTGTACAAAATCCAATAATACCGTTTCTCATTAGGTACGACAACGCCAAGAACGTGATGCAACCTTCACTTAACAAAAGTAATTTGTTTGAGGGTGTACTCGATTATAATCACTGCACGACCCTAATATTCTTAACTTTTTCATGCAATCTCATGTCTTTCATATTCTGGCTTGAGACTCAACACGCTACGTTAAAGCAAGGTTAGGCTAGATTGCATCAAATACGAAAAAGTTAAAAGAGTACAGGGGCCCTGAGGTGTTTACAATAGAGCAGCTCCGTGATAGGTTACATTACCTGGTCCGCACTATACATAACATTACATTCTTTTAATTCATGTGTACGAAGTTACACATGGGTAATTAACAAAGGTTAAGTTCCTTGCGTAAGGGATAAATGTATTATTTAGGATAAACTTTACTTTTGGGACCCCAGGTTCCGCCAGCTATTAAGACATATGTACGGTCTCTATGTCATTCCCTTCCAAATAATTTAAACTGACTCTTCTATAGAACCCAATGACAACCAGAAATTTATAAAGTATTATGAAAAATTATGTCTCATTATTATTTCGCTTAATACGCACTCTAGTTTATTCACAGATGCGGAACTATATGCATGCTTTGTATGGTGCGTATTTATGCTTCAAAATCTCGGACTACAGTGTCGAAAGAGCAAAGACAGGTTAGAGAAATGTAATGTGAGATATTTTTATTACACGCTATGCACATTCCTTTAACACTCCAACGTACTTTCCACTCTTTCACTCTCATTTCATAATTTGAAACTGTATTATTTTTCGTTTCAACTCTTCCATACGCTTTGCAAACATTACAATTCTCCTGTAAATTTTACACATTTAGGGTCCCCAAAGTAAAATTTGTTCATTATTTCTAATGAAACTGATCTAAAATCAGTTATGTATAGCGTGGACCACAAATCACCGTAAGTCATAACAACTGGTTTCCACAAACGATTGCATTTATTAGCGGAAATTTATCGAACTATTAAGAAAAGTTGATTAACGTTAAAAAAAACTAAAAAACACACAAACATTTAATATCTTCAATTCAACACATTACTTTCTCATTCTTCAAATATGGCTTCTAGCCGCACAAACGGTGGATACGTTACATCCAAGCGTACACAATATGTGCCGTCGATACACACCCTTCATTACGCCCTACGCCGCTCTATTCGGATAGCAACAACGGCGCATCAAACGGTACAACGGGATAATCAAGGGAACTAAATGGTGGATTCGGATGGACCTTAAGTTTGGGACAGATACGGCATGAAAGATTTGTTTGAAAAGTTGGCAACACTGAGAACTGGGCAACCCGAAATATCACGAGCGTCTAGCCGCAGGTCACTGGAATTAAAATGGCGGCACACTTGGAAACACTTCCGGTACGGCACAGAACATTTGCCTAAACAGAACTTTTGAGTAAACAGTACTTTTGCGTATGCCCACCGCTAACAGGGGGCTGCGCCCCCCCGCGGCTAACGCCGCCCAGCTCCCTTCGGACGCACCCTTCCCCCCTTGCACACCTCGCTATCGCTCGGTGTGCATCCTGCCCTGGTGGGTTTATATACATCCTAGTTTTTAGTGGCATCTTTTAAAATTGTAAATCACAACTTTTATTAAATTTCCTTTCGTGTACTTACATAAAAAACGAAAAAAACTTTAATTTTCTTTAAAAAAAATATGTAAAAGGTCAACGCCAGGGTTTGAACCCGGAATCTTTGGATTAGCTGTCTAACGTCTTGACCACAAGACCAAACTGCAACTGGCGGATTGGGGGCTTCTCGCTGTTACTTATCGTTCAGGATAAGAGAGAGTGGGATACTTCCGCTTTAGTAAGCCGCCATTTTAATTCCAGTGACCTGTGTGTAGACGCAAGTGAAATATCTCACAAATATCAAAATAATATTTGTAATCTAGGGTTTAATTTTTGTTGTATTTCTTCTTAATTATTTATATAAAAGTAATTCTTGCTTAAAGAGATGTTGGCAGTATTACAAATTGCTGCATTGAAAAAAAAAACGAAATTTAGGAAAAACGAAGGATCATGTTTTTCTAAACGTAAGTTCTAGAAAACCGAACTTTTTTAAAGAAAAATTACAACACAAACTGTGCAAATGATCCTGTTTACCTTATTTGCAAGAATTAAGATATAAATAAAGAAATAGACTGCAGAGGAATAGCTAACACAAAAACTAAGTTAAAATTAAACATTTGGTCGATATTGGCTTAGACTGGAAGTGGACACGCGATATTAACTTTTCCCTACGCTCATATAAACGTTAAAAATTCAATGGCTTCGGTCAGTCCTGTACACTTTTAGATAGTGATCATTTGATCTGAATGTCTAATCACATCGAAATAAAATCTCGAAAAATTCGAATTAATCAAATAATCGACGTAATCGATTATAAGTTTATTTCGTTTCGATATATAGCTACGGTAACCATGGAAACTTCGCCATTATGAAATAACAAAGAAGAAATATATGTGTAATAACAGAAAGAATGTCTTTGTTCGACTGCAAATTTTGAGCATATTTACAGTATCTTCATATTGGTGGGTTTAGAAGTGTAATATTTTAAACAAGCTTAGACTTAAGTTGTGTATGAACGGCGCAGTTTCTTTTTATACCGGAATCGGATTAGTCACATTCGTTATCTTCTATTCTTAGTGGACTGTTTAATTCTTGGTTGTCATCGTGCGAATGTTTTGGCTGTGAAGATTTATAAATTTCGACCTAAATATGTTGCTGGAAAATGATTCATTTCTGAACGAGCTGACGAAAATGTTTAAACGAGCGAGAGTTCAGGGATCAGTGGAAGTGTTAATGAAACGATATGATGGTAGAACGAGACCAGAACCTCGTGAGGGAAAGAAGCCTTTGCCTGAACCAAGTGAATATATGTGTTTGTTGCGAGCGAAGTTAAGAAACAAGAAAATAAGCACTGTGGTTCATCCGAAAGATGTCAACAAGTTTCAATTGGCGTACTGCAATCTTCTGAAGGGGAATTTGGATGGTTTGAAAAAGCTGAAAAAGTCGAAACCGAAAGCAAAAGCCTCTCAGTAAAAGTGACGTATTTTTTCCAAGTTCCACTCCCGCATACTCTATGCTAATTCTTTCTTGTGAACGTTTGCATAATATAAAAATGAACTGTGCAGCGTATGCGTCTTGTAATAATTTCGTATGTGTTCATAACGAAGGTTTAGAATGGACTTTACGATTATAAACTGAACTTTTTGTTTTTGATAAGAGCGTTTCAGCTCGCCAATCGAGAAATGTCCATTTGTTTATGATTTTGCGGATGTTGCTAAGAGAAATGATAATTAAATACTATAGAAAACAATGTATAAGTATTATGTGTTTAAATTGAAATCATCTAGAGCCTCAGTGTTTGTTATTTTTTTTGTATACAGTTCTTACAATCTTATTAAGATCATGGAGTGAGTGAGAGAGAGAGAGAGAAAAAAGATTAATGCACTTAAAAGTGATGATGTCACAGGTATTTGCTGTGTTAGTTTAGTTGGATGCATGATATTCGTGTTATATGAATCAAACGGTTTCTTATTTTAATATGTCGTGTAAGTATGTACAGCAAGAAAATAATAAATGTTGGTGTTGAATTGAGAGGTAGTTGTATATTTTATTCCAATCAGGGAAAGAAAAATGAGTTTAGTTGTGCCAGGAGGTAATACAAAGTTATGAGTACTTATTTATTAAACCTAAATAACATAATAATAATAAGCCTACCGAGCCGCTGTAGCGCGTTGGCGTAGCATTCAGGAGGTCGTGGGTTCGGTCTCAGCAGGCGACCATCCTGACAGTTTTTTTTACTCAGTCTCACCAGGCAAATGCCGGGATGGTACCTTGAACATAGGCTCTGGTCGTCTCCTTCATGAATCCTTTCCCCTTCCCTATCCCAGCCTGAGCCTTAGATGCCTAA
>JAGDQP010055008.1:0-13232 GCA_022664845.1 Lepisma saccharinum
AGGATCAAGATTGTTATGTAAAACCAATGTTAGTATACGCCATGCTCAGAAATATTTTGGTTGGACTTCGTGTCACACTATTGTGTTTACATTTTTTAATATATATATAAGTATATAAATCACAGCCATATTCAATCCACTAGTGGATGATTCCTCTCCCCGAAGGGAGGAGTTGGTCTACTGCTCCCACGCTGAGCAGACGGGTTGGGAGAGGAGAGCCGAAGCTCTCACTATATATATATATATATATTTACATAAATATGCCTTTTAAATATGATACATCTAGTTTGCAAAAATCAAAATAATGTATTTAAACAAATTTAACTCTTAAAGTGAAACAACACATTTTTACAAAATTCCCTATTTCTCTTGTAGAATAAAAGTCAATTGCAGCGCTATGCAATAAAATTTTGATTTATAGAATGAATTCTCACTACTTTAGTAAACCTCATTACTTGGTACCTGCGAAATAAAAGAATTATATTCATTTTTCTGAGATACAAATCTCTGTAATACCTAAACCCATAATATCTATAATGCCTACAATACCTAATACCTGAAAATATCTATAATAAATGTCTTATTTTTAAGTAAACACGCGTACTTAATATCTACAGCATGAGTTTTGCGTAAACACTATATCTATAACTGAATACGTCTGTTTTTGTGTGTACTTGCGAAGTTATTACAACTTGAGTTATGTACAGAAACTTAGCAAGTTTTTTATCAATTGAAAGTACAGATAAAGCATTTAGCCTGTCAGTGCCAGTTCTTTTACGAAGATAACCTTTTACTTGGCTCAAACTAGATGTTCGTTCAGATCCAGCTGTTGATGGGGGTATGCACATTGCAATAACACATAGTTTATGCAGTTCGTGAAAAGCAATTTTTATATCTTTCAGCCTAGAAACAAGCTGTTGAAGACTTTTTATTTTTACATTCTTTTCTGCCTCATAGCGTCTGATGACTTTTAGAACGAGTTTCAGTTCTGATTTCAGACTACCTAACAAGAGAACCTTACGAACCAAGTTCCGGGGATTTTCGCCGGACTGGTTCGAAAAGAGAGGAGACAGGGTAGGAAGTCAGAATGTGAGATTATTTTTTTTTCGGAGTAGGAGTGTGAGAGGCAGGAGAACGGGTTAAGGGTGAACTGGTGCTTCGGTCCAGTAAAACTGTACCCGTTTTCTTTTGCCAGTTTGTCATAAACGAAAGCAGAGAATGAAGTGTAACTTACCATGATTATAGGGAATGCTGTTCTACACTAGAAGCGACTAGTGTGAAGCACCGTCAGTGTTACCAGCTGTAGACATTCGCAGTGTTGCCAGAATATTAAAAGCCCGAAAATATCGGTGAAGGCAGGGACTATAACGATGAAGTCAACGTCATTTACTGACAAAGTATAGTTTATTCTAGTGCTGTGTACTACTTCGCCAATAGTATTTTGATTTCAGTGGTAATAAGCGAAATCACCAGGAAGCCTGAAATAATCATCAGGAAATTCGAGTTAAGTGTAATTTATATGAAGACTGTCAATGAGTAGATGATTCAGACAAAACGTGTTGTTACAATGAGCACATCTCATGAATGAGAAAGCACTGCACTGATCTGATGAACAAACTTCAGAGTCAATAGTGTCACAGCAGTACTGCATCGGCGTCCTGAATGGTTCCGGTTCTTCGTCCAGATATCCTGACTTGTACCATGCATACTTAATCATGTTTCGAAACATTGGAGACGAAAACTGATCATGAGTGAAGGATTGGAGACGAATGAAGTTGTCCCGATGCCAGATGTTGAACTCTTCGGTCGCGATAATGGCATCAGTCACGAACTTAACAAATGCTTTGTACGGGCGGAAGAAATAGACATCCAGTGGCTGAATGAGTCCTGTGCATCCTGGTGGAATCAAATGTCATTTAAATTCACTAATGCTTTCTGGAATTGTTGATTTGATTAACACTTCATCCGTATTGGCTGACCACGAATCAAGAAGTAGAAGCATGGGTTCTTCGTATAAAGTAGACACACTTGGCCAGAATACATGGGTCAGCATTATCTTCTGATCTTCTTTTTTCATGTTAGCAGAGCCAGAAGCATAAGACATAATATTTGATGTTTCAGCTGGTTTGCTTTGAGGAAATTTCCGACTGGATTCTGCACAAAGCATGTACATCGGCGAATGTAGATCTCCTCCGTCCATTGAGATTACAGGCATTATCATGTATGAGTGCGTCGTTGCCGACGTAGATCCCACAGTTGCATATACTCGTTTAATCCCCATTGGTCGAAGTGTTCGTCCTGAATGCATTTCTTTCTCGAAACGACTTTGATCTGTGTTCAGGATATGTTTGGGAACCAAATGTCGTTCGATGAACAAGGATTTCATTTTTCTGACGAATTCATCTGATTTCCGCTGTATATCCTCCTCTTTTAAGGCGCAGGTCTTTGATAATTTATGAGTAATTGATTGTGAGACGATCCTGTTCCTTTTTTTATACTTGTAAATCCATGAATCTGATGCCTTGAAATTCAGTTTATCATCTGGATCAACCTTGTTTTTGATTTGCAATGCCCACTGCCTGATTGTTCTGTCGTGAATTATGGCACTGCGTGAAGACATTTCTTTGAAGTGCTCAAACACTCTGGTGTTTATAGTAATCATCTTCACGCGCGACGTCATCTTTTCTCTCGATCGTTCATAGTTCTGCAGCACGCTAATCGATTTGATCTTTGAAAACTTGGATCGAACAGATGCCAGAGACTTTCTCTTTCCTCCAACTGTACTTGTCCAGTCTGGAATGCCCGTTCTTTGTTTTCTTCTGACAGTTCGCTGACTCCTCTCTTCATTCTTTCCAGTGACGGAACATACGATGAGCTACTGCCTTGAGATGACGGTGTTTCTTCTTCATCCGACACATGTTGCGTTGATATGGCTTGGATATCATGTCGATATCCTCATCACCATATTCACGATCAGCTGAGTCAACATCCAGGTCTGAAGCGTCCTCATATGTCAGAGATTCATACCGCTCAACGATCACTCGTTCATCCAATAACTCGGCACATATCTGGTCGAACATTTCCCGATCTGTAACGGATGGTGCGTCATCAGATGTGACAAATTTCTGAACCAGCCTTCACCGATATTTTCGGGCTTTTAATATTCTGGCAACACTGCGAATGTCTACAGCTGGCAACACTGACGGTGCTTCACACTAATGGCTTGTAGTGTAGAACAGCATTACCTATAATCATGGTAAGTTACACTTCATACTCTGCTTTCGTTTATGAGAAACTGGCAAAACAAAACGGGTACAGTTTTACTGGACCGAAGCACCAGTTCGCCCTTAACCCGTTCTTCTGCCTCTCACACTCCTGCTTCGAGAAAAATAATCTCGCATTCTGACTTCCTACCCTGTCTCCTCTCTTTTGGACCAGTCTGGCGTAAATCCCCGGAACTTGGTTCGTAAGGTTCCCTTGTAAGTCACAATTGCAGTGACGACCGACAACTTGCAACTTTTCGTATTTAAGAAAATGTTCACTCTGTGGGTTCAAACAACTTACTCCAACTAATATACTGCTGTTATTTGTAAATCTTTCTTTCAACTCAGAAATAAGGCGATCAAGAACTAGGAACCAGATTTTAATTCTCACATCTTCTTAAGTTATTGCCTATTGTTTTTTTTTAGCTGACACACTTTCGACAATACAATTCCGAAACCGTTTTGGAAAGTTTTCGAATGTTCTTAGTATTACTAACAATTTCAACATTGTTATCCTCTGAGAATGCCTTTACTTCTGCAATGAAACGCTCAAAATTACTTGTGTCTGTTCGTAATTCCTGTGCTCTTTCTAGTAAGGAATCAATAAGCGTACAGGCTATAACAAGGTCACAGTCACTTTTCTGCAAGTAATCGGAGACGAATTTAAGATTTTTCAAAACAATGCAAAAGAGGTGAAGACGAGACACAAATTTGAAATCTATTCGATCGAGAATACCTTTAGCTTCATATATTTTCTCGGAGTACTTTTCTGTTGTAACAATTCGATTTAATGTCAAATGTATGGCACGAAATGCAGTTTTCACAGCTTGAGATGACGCAATTTGGCAAACCCATCTCACGTCACAAATTGGTTTCGATTCAAGTTGAAAACACCGATAAATTCTGTCACTAGTAAAGAGAGACTCCATACTCTTTGTGTTATGAACAGTGCTCTGAAAAAACAATAACACGGTTGCGTAAACTCGTAACCAGCTATGAACTATCAACCAGTCGATGTAACTTGGAATAATAAATGTTTTTGTAGTGACTTTTATCAGAGATTGTTCAAGCAGGGAATTTGATAATCCAAGAAGCATATTAATCGCCTCAGACGCTGTGTTGATACTAGTTATGTTGAGATTTTATTATTCTTACAAATTACATGTCTAACACTCAATCATGTTTTCAAACTGTGAAGTAAATACATTATATCGTATTAATCAAACTGGGGAGCTAAGGTATATTTCAGGGGGCTTCAGCACCCCTGTAGCGCCGTCCCTGCGTTGTGGTCCGCAGTGATTCAATGGTAAAGCGCTCGCCGTGGGTGCTAGGGTCATCGGTTCGATCCCTGCTCATGCCATGAGTGCTTTGTGGTGTACAAACAGCCGTGCGCGTACGTTTGCTCGGGGTTCTAGCCCCCCTCCCCACTTTCTTCATTGCACCAATACCATACAGCCATCATCATCCATTCGGCCTGAACGAAAGTTGCCTAAAGGTCTTAAAATTTAAATTCAAATTCAACTTTCTGCCGTTTAAAGGTTAAATACGTGACACAGGAAAATGGATGATAAACTTGGAATCAGCATGTCGAAATTAGGTGCAATCACACATTAAACCCCTTGCCGAAGGATGAAAATAATTTCAGTTAGTGACGTAAAATTACTATTTTTCGCAATTTTATCAAGTTTACGTTGCTATGGCGAAACAACTGTACGTTGACACAGAGACATTGATAAACAACATTAAAATCGTCATGTCGAAATTAAATAGTCACTCATTAAACTTTCTGCCGCACAATTAAAAAGTTTTCTTTCGCAGGGCGATGTTATCAATGCTCTGCGGTGTTCCCTTGTACATACTCAAGGGATTGTAATCACTAACAGCTATCTTTTTTTGAATAGGCATATTTTCATCATTTAAACCTTGGAAAGAACATGTGTAGCTGATTTTTACAAAAACGGAGACCCTGCACAGTCAGTAAACGAAGAAGACAGATATAGTACCGGTAAGTTATGAAAACATGATTGTATATTGAACTCTTTAATATGCCATGTAGTAACTTTAATCAAACCAGAATGCGTATACAGCTCAAGCCTCCCGGCAAATGTAAAAAAGGTTACTTTTACGACTGCAGGACATGGTCGTAATGGTAACAGAGTCTTTAACCTAAAACGTGAGTCAATAGCCCAGGGCCATCAAATAACTTACTCTCATTGGCCAAAATCAGACTTGGCCTTAACTTAGCGCTGACTAGAAGTTTAGCGGTCGATTGTAGAACTGACCCTAATCCAGCATTGTGTACACAGCTTAAAAGTTTCTATTCTCTTTCCAGCCTTCGGACGAAATAGATGTAAAGAAATCAAAATGTATTCATCCGCGCCACGCACATGCTCCGCAGCAATCAACTTCAACAGCAAGATGGATTGCTCGCTGGCTTACTATATCACGCTGGTATAATAGTAATATTTCCTGTGACTGTAAGCTTCTTTGGGCCGGTATATAACTAATAACAATATGACTATATTGCTGTATTGGGCGTATACATTTCTTGGATCACTACAATAGGGTTGCCAACTATCGGAAATACAATTACCGGCACAGCTAACTAGCTATGAGGGGTTGCATAAACCACAGGGGATAGAAACAGAACCCCCCACACACACACAACAAACAAGAGTAGAAGAGCAACTTCTTGTGCAGAAAAAAGATGTAATCGAAAACCAGGGTTGGTGAACAATACCTAAAACACCACTTCCCACTGTAAAATATAAATATTGTAAACTAGAATAGCTCAAAACTTGACGCAACTGATTAATATGATGTATTTTCCCAGAGAAAATATAATATCAAGTAAACCACAATACCAGCAACTCAAAGAAAATAATTAGAGCCATATAATGTAGGCCTACCTAAAATAATATTACCAGAAAATTTAATAAAAAGTGGGAGGAATACTTAACATAAATTGTGCAGAGGGATAACAAAGAAATTAATCCGCTTCTTTTTCTCAAACAGGACAAATAAAAATAAAACATCCAACAGATTGGGAAACGGGTGAGTGGCAAATCTGAACTGGAAACACAGATTCCACATCTGACTATCGTCTCTGGCAGAGATTATCATAATTCATAAATAAAATAGCGGTCGTATGTTAGGTCGGTAAGACTTCTGTATCGGCCACAGAGTTTAAGCACAAAATTGGTACAATTTTTAGCCCTACCGGTGAAGAACCGGCTCGGCATCCCTACCCGTGAATAGTAAAAAAGGAAATTATAAGTTTTTACGAAAGAAGTTAAGAAATATTTAATGCGCTATCCTTCTCCAGCATAGTACTTCATTTCTGACAGTTATATAAAAGCACTATATGTAGGGTAATATATCACGTGCTGTTGTTCTAGATGTAAATTAAAAAAAGAAGTATATACACTAGACAAAGCACATTAATTGTATCACGTTAATAAGCGGTAATAGAATAAACGATAAAATTAAGGGAAGATAAGACAAGATAAGATTTTATTTCATTCTGTGAAGGTGTTATATTATGAAAATAAAGGTTGACTCCGAGATTTTAGTTTTTTTTTATAGGTAGCCGCAAAATCTCTATGAAAGCCACGCGTAAGACTGTCAACTAATGTTCAGAAAATTACCTGTCGCAATAGTGCCGGTGAAAGCTTGGTACCGGTCGTATTAGCGCCAGTGAAAGCTTGGTACCGGTCACCGGCCCAATAGAAAAAAATACTAAAGTTTCCGGCCAGACCAGTAGAATACCGGCTGGTTGGTAGCCCTACTACAGAAACTAGGTTGTCACCAGGGGTGGAATGGAGGGTATACGCGGGTACACGCCGTGTACCAACCTAATAGTATAAATCACAGCGTGTACCCACTTCAGTGCATAAATATAAAGGAACGTGTTCCCAAATCCGGATTTTTATTGAGCAGCGTGTACCCCCAAAAAATCTTACCATTCCAGCCCTGGTTGTCACTGTTTTTGAAATGTCTTCATTGAATCTGATATTCATGTGTAAAGTCTTTTGAATTTCTGGACCGAAGGTTGACATATTTGTGGTATAGTTCTGTAGAATTCCCTCGCGCTGAGAATAAATTTAAACATGACACGACCACAAGCTTGCCTAATAATGCCTTATTTATTTCATGTTAAATAAATAATAACTTTTTAAATTTTCTTGCTTCTCCGTAAACATTTGCCGCATTAATTTGTCCTTAGTAATTCCTTTTAATTTACAAACTTACGATATATTCAGAGGCAAACTTTGGTAATTTTCGAGTAGGCGGAACGGTGCCCTAGTTTGCGTCGCTGGCTAACGTCAAGATAAAACCTCCATTTAAGTCAGGATTGGCGCTGGGATCGCGGCGCCACTTGAAAGTTGGACGAGAGTACGTTCGTTTGGCAATACAACACGTATTAAGAGCTGTTATGCTTTGGTCTTTTCTGATATAGTTCTTTGTATTTGAGAATAAAACGCCGGTCTGCTATGCAGCTTATAGCTATACTAAGAGATTTAAGAAATGAAGTAATGTATCGTTTCACAAATAAATGATGATTACGTGAAAAAAAATCATTATGTAAGACACTGTTTCATGCAGTTTATATCTGTGCTAGTAATTTAAAAGAAAACACACATCTTTGAATAGAATTATTTGATGAAACATCGTGTGTTAGTTCCAAGTTATAAAATTCGCCTTCAATGCCAAATGGAAAAAAATATCCATAAAAATAAGTATTCTTACATTCAGAAATATTGGATCGTTTTCATTTAGGCCTATTGGATATAAAGTGGTTATATTCGTGTAGAAAAAAATGATAATTATATCTAAGAAGCAAAAATGAGGAAACGGAAGAAATGAAAAGTCGCTTAGTATCGGGAAACGCATGTTTCTATTGAGTCCAAAAAATTCTAACATCGCGATTAACAGCAAGGAAATTGAAATTGAAAATATTAATAATCAGAACGGTTATTATTCTGCCGGTAATACGTTACTCTTGCGACCCTAGCAGATGAACATAAATTTCGTGTGTTTGAAAATAAGGCTTTGAGAAACATATGAGTACCGAAAAGGGACGAGACTGCATAATGAAGAACTCCACGGACTGTACGATTCACCAGATGTAAAAGTAATGAAATCGGTGGGCAGGCCTAAGATGGGCAGGCCATGTAGTTCGGATGGGAGAAAACAAAGATTATTTTCTATCCTGGTTGGATTACCGTTGGAAGGCTGGATGGAAGGAGACCATTGGGAAGACCGAGACGTCGTTGGGAGAACAATATTGAAGAGATCTTCGAGGAGCAGTTGTTCGTGATTGAAACTGGCTTGATATTGCCAGGATAGAATCCAATGGCAAACGTTTGTTACTGCGGCGATGAACTTGAGAGTTCCATACCCATAGAGTTAGTTAGTTATTATTATTATTACATTCATTTTCTTTACATGGTTCGTGGTGTTCTCAAATCTTGCAACGTTAATTTAACTCATTTCCCGACATCATACAATAATTCAAATTTGCACAGCGACATAAGTCGGGTGATAATACCATATTCCATTGTTACTTTCATATATTTCTATATTTTAAAAGCATATTTTATTATTTGTTTTTTAATATTACCCATAAACACTATATTGCAACGCTGTGGTGTTTGATTACAAAACACATTAGGATTTGGGTAAAAAAAAGTTAATAAAAAGTTTAAAGACATACTTTCCTTAAACAATTCGTACTAAATAGTAACAATTAATTCTGTTTATGTATGACTAAAATGGAAAGGATGGGCGCTCTCTCATATAGAGTCACTTTATAAATTCTTCAATTAGCGCGCCACATGCTTTCCTTTTCAGTCATGCATAAACATAGTTATTTGTTAATTTTTAGTACGAATTGTTTAAGAAAAGTATGTCTTTAAAAAGTTATTTATTATTTTATTTTCTCTTCAAGAGAATATTTTCACGAAATTTTCAATTTTATAACAGCGATAGTGAAACGTATGATTCTAAGTTATAGTTTTAGTAAGCAGTGGGAAATCATAATGAGGAGGAGTTAATGTTTTATTGTAGCTAAATTGAATTTAAACTTCAAAAATCCCGATTTCATTTAGGGAAAACCTGGCAACCTTGCGCACAGGTGTAATCGATTGACTCATATAACATGATTTTATAATCAAACTGGGCACAGGCTTACTTCCGTACTCTGCTACTTCCCTACTTCTTTAGCTGCTTCCCTACCATCGAGCTCTACGTAAACTATACTGGAGTGAGTACTTAGTGTTGAAAGATAGACGCCAGAGCAAATATTTAAACTCGTTTGTCCACTTCCAGTCTAATCCAACGTGGACCAAATCTTCAGTTCTAACTCAGTTTTATACGCTTGATATCGCTGTGTGGTCCGTTTTTTGATTTAAGTCTTAATTCCTGAGTTATTAATGTAAGAGTATATCGTACTCTGCATACAATAGAAAATACTGCAAATAATATTTCCTTTCTTTGCATGAATTAAGACATAAATTTAAAAGAAACGGGCCACACAGCGTTATCAAGCGTAAAACACTGAGCTAGGATCGAAAATTTGGTCCATATTGGTTTAGACCGGAAATGGACAAACGACATTAAGTTTCCTGTCCGTTCCCTAGCTTCACATATTCATGAAATTTTCAATGGCTGCAGTTAGTCCAGTATCGTATTAATGGAGGTAGATGTTCTCTACTAACTTCTGAATGTTTCTTACTGCGTCGTTTTATTGTAATCCCGCGATTTCAATCAGTATGGTATGCCTCCATATTCGTTCGGATAACAAAATGAAATCTCCTGCGTGCTCTGAAGTGCATATGATTTTAAGAATAGACAAATTATTTTTCTGATATCCGATAAAGTGTTCAACGGGAAGTGTTTTCCGAAACATTTAATGAGGTGAGAATGTCAATTTGATTCAACCAAGAACAAGAGTAAAATTAGACTTTCGAATACGCATTTACTGACTGAGTACGAACCTAAAGAAAGACGAATTTGCCTACTCCATCATGATTAAGGGGGGACATCCCCCGGTAGACCCCGTAGGATCGGTCCTGATTCCAAAAATAAAACCAATAGACCCAAAGAGAGTTTAATTGAGATGAGGGAGCGACGGCATACAAAGTTAACTTATACGTTAACTCTGTTCTTTTTTAATATCTATCTCCTCCGAAATTTCTGGACCGATGATTACCAGTTTTTGCACACTGATAGTTGTTGTGGAGGAGAAGGTTTATAGATCAATAAATTAACGAAAAGATGTATGGTTTTCATGGTAATGATACTCAAAGAAATAGATTGTTTACGAGTTAGGCAGGAACGGCTGGATTTATCACATCCAAACTCGGTATTCTGGTAGATTGGGCATGTTCTAGCCGCAACATAACGTTCACATTATTACTACGTTTAGGGAACGAGACTCAATTACTGAAACTTACATTGGCGCCTCATGTGAGATCGTTTAGCCTAATTTTATTCAAACTTGGCATCATGAGCAGATTGCAGCCAAGGATTACACAATATGTATCCATAACCAAAGAGTAAGGCGTTGAGGGACTGCACGCGTCCCTATTCCATTGTGTCTATACCAAAAAAAGACGTTTAGGGGGCAATAGCAAAAATACGTGACGTCATTTAGTCACGGCGGCCATCTTGAGAAATATTTGTATTTTTAATATCTTGCGTTCTAATTGTTGTATAAAGATGAAATAAACGATACCTTACTCAGGATTGCATCTGAAAGTAGAAAGCCAAGTCAGAATAGCAAAAAAATATGTGACGTCACAAAGTGCAAGCCCCCATCTTTCGAAATAAATTAAATTTAAATAGCTTGCATTGCAGCAACCGTATGGATATGAAATAAAGAAAGTATATCTCAGAATGGCACCGGGAACCTTATGGAACTATGTTAATATAGGAGAAAATGGGACGTCACATACTTTCTGGCCGCCATCTTAAAAATATTAACATTTGAATATATATTTCGAAATCTAATGGTCGCACCAATATGAAATAAAAGATGACTTGCTCATAAAAGGCAAAAGGAAACTATAATCAGAATGGAAAAAATGTGATGTCACAAAGTACATTTCGCCTTCTTGAGAAATAATTAAACTTCAATGTTTCGCATTCTAATAGGTTGAAGTTAAGGAAGTCAAACGTGCGGAAAAGCACCTCTATACCCTTCCCCGAAAATGTATTTCAACACCGGCAACCTATAAGGTTTACTAGGGTGACCAAATATACTCTTTTTAAGAGTATTATACTCTTGTTTAAATACTCTATACTATTTTCTACTCGAAAATATCTCCAATTATACTCTTTTCTTTATTTTTCAAACTTTTAACATAAATTCTCACTAAATGTTTTGTAATTTCTAAACTCCGAATACATTACACATTAAATTTAGTTAAAAGTAAAATATAATTTAATCTGATGTAAGAGTGCACAGTAGCAATGGTGCATATTTATCGGGATATTCTCGGCTTCTGATTGGACGAGAGGTTTGTGACATCGCAGCCCAGAAGGACTGTCATTGGCTGTTATCCTCACCCTCCCTTGCCTCCTAACGGGAGTCTATTAGATATTGTTTTTGCAGACTTAACCGAAGATTATTCTGGAATGTTCGTAGATACCGAAGTCTAGGTTTGATTGATATTTTAATGAAAATGATTATTGATTTGCTTAATTATTCAATAAATCGAAGAATTATTATATTTACCATCTTGCTGCCGCCAACGCCATCGGCTGCTGCCGCTGATAATTACCGCCGTCACCGTTGTCCGCTTTGGTCGCCCGCTTCGGTCACGAAACCGTAGAACGCGATATTATAACTTTATTTTTTTAAATGTCTTAATTTTTTCAGTGTACCCGAAATTACTATTAATTAGTTTGTTATATCTTTGTTAAGAAATACTTGCAGATTTTTCATTTAACTGGAACATAGTTGTTTTCTTTACGGTGCCAGACTCTCGAATGATTACACCATATTTTAAAAAGGTGTACAATATAAACCATGCCTATAGTGCTGTGCAATGTAAATTTTAGTAACGAATGACAGCAGTGTGTTTGAAAGAAGTTACTAGAAATGAGGAAGCTTCTTTGGAAAGAGATTTGGTTGAAATTTTGTTTAGACAGTTATTTTTGGAAAATATGTCACATATCATAAACTTTGGCACCGGTCTTTACAACCTTTTGTGAAGAGGGAAAAAGAGTGACAGAAGATGCGCTTATTGGGTTTAATTTTACTGCTGCTAGATACTGTGATGAATGCATCTATGCTTTAAAGTCGGTAGCTTGTCTGAATTGCCTAACGGTTTTGAAAAGCTGTCATATTTTGTGAAGATATATACGAAACATTTGGTAAACACTTTTATAGGGGGAGTTTGTAAATAGAAAGAAGATAACCAGTACACGGTTAAAAATTGAATTTAAAAAAAATCCCTGGTATTGGATCTTTAGATTCTGATCACCGGCAGAAGCGAAGATGTCATAAACATGTTTGTCAGTTCCTTGACATAATGATGATAAGAAGATTGTAAAAGGCCTGTTTGCAGGAAGAGTGAACCTCAATTAGGATGGTCAGTTTTTATGATCCATCCATTTGAGGAAGAGCATATATAATTAGCGGTAAAGGTGATTGGTTAATAATGTTAAGGAATCTTTTAGAACCGAACCATTTTGGACAGTACCGTTAGAAAATAGATTCGTTGTTCCAGTTTCCTTTGAAGCTGTTTTTATTTGTCTGAATTGTCTGTTTGTTAAATTTATAGAAGATAGTTGAAGAATTTCAAGATTGAAAACACTGTGACTTCTGTTTATGACATGTCTATTTTATGGTGGAAAGCAGAGGCTCACGAAAAATTTTTTGTTCTTTTACATTTGTAGAAAACCGTTAGAATAATGTATATATATATATATATATATATATATATATATATATATATATAT
>JAGDQP010055009.1:1540-13231 GCA_022664845.1 Lepisma saccharinum
ATTAAACAAAAGATTACTCTTCTATACAAGCAACTTCATTTAACAAGTGGTGCGACGGTGGGAGAAAGGCCGCTGGTCTGATCCAGTCATCTTCAGCCAACGCCTCCTGAAATCAACTGACGACTGGACAAACTCGCGAACGTCCGTGATGCGCAAAAGTTCAGTCTACATAAACCATAAAACAGGCTTTCGAACAATGACAGCGAGACTGCTACTGTACTGGGAATCCCCACAAGAGAGAATTCTTATCAATACAAGAATATCTTTCTTTATCCGTGTACTCGAAGCTTTGTGGGTACTGCTCTCTGAGGGATTTCAACTGTGTGAGAATTTCTCTTGAAGAAATTTCCAACCACCTTAGGAATCCCTCTTCGCTGCGTTACTGATGTGAGAGATTTCCATACCAGAGGATTAATCTTCAATGAAAGAGACTATTTCTCCTGGGTGCACGCCATCTCTGGAGCTCCTCCGTGGGGGACAACGCAACTATGTATATTAACGACAGTTTTAGGTGCCTGATCACGCACCGTCACAGTGGTAACTAACGATTAAAAGAAACAGAATATTTTCGTATTGTGGACTGATTATTTTGCTTTAATATTTTGAATACATACATATTTTACTCTTCAATCATAGTAATATATATTAGGTACAACATATTTTATCACAGAAATGAAAATAAACAGTAAAAAACAGTGTAACATAGTGGATACATTTTAATTCCCTTATTATGACACTTTTTAGGAACAGAGCGAACAAGTGAACAATAAACTTAATAACATACCAAGAATACTTATTACTTTTGCTATTGTAATCTAGTACAAAGGCAAATTAAAGTATACAAGTCATTTGGTCAAACAAAGCAAACTCAAAATATATAAAATACATGGAGACACCATATTCAAATATAAGAGGTACATTTTATAATAATTTTAAAAACAAGCCCCTTGACTTAAAATATATATATATATATATACACCTTGTATCTGACTTCAAATACCTAAAGAAATGATTTTACAGTACACTTCATCCCAGCTACATATAAAAATAATATCTAGATTTTTTCAGTTGTAATGGTAAAATTACTGATACTATTATTAGTTAATGAACAAAATAGCGGGTCATAGGCACGTGATGGCTCAGCGGAAGAGAGTTCGCCTGGTAAAATAAAAGTCCCACGTTCAAACCTAGAGGCCAGTAATCCTGAACATTTTTTAGCCACATCACAGAAACTGAAAATTTAGATAAATTTAATTTGTTAGTAACGTACTAAAGGATTTAGTGAGCATCCAAAGATGGGGAATACATTATTATTATTATTACAGCGGGCTCAGAGCCACTTCGCTAAATAGAATACCACCGAATTTGAACAAGAGGCCATGCACATACAAAACGAGCGTACTAGGGCCGGTGTTGAGTAGCCGTAAAGACCAAAAATATAAAGTTCAGATTTCCACGTACAGTTAGTATAATTTTAGGAGACATTATACATATTTTACGTACCGTGTGGCTACTTGAACAGAAATGTGAATTTTCATCTTGTTGTTTTAAGGCATAAAAGCGCAGTGTATAGTTTCGTCCAGACCATATGTTTTCTTCAAAACCACAGACATGTGGAAGGAACCTCCTGCGCTTTTTGTAGTTTTGGACTGAAACGTAGCCACTTCTTTCTTTAACATTCTTGTCTTTTTTTCCCTCTCTGGGGTCGATCAAGTACGTTGCATTCAGGAGGGGGGGGGGGGGGGTTCAAGCTTTTGCCATCTGCTTTGAGAAAGTGGCAACGCCGAAGAAAATTTCTTGGCGGAATCTTTCTGGCGATGGGTGTCAATGTTTGGTTAACCGCAACTGGCAGAGGGTTCGGCTGCTGGACAGAAGGCTTTCGTCTTCTCTACTTTTATTTACTCTAGAGTGCTGGACACTCTACTATATTTTCATCTGTGATTTACAGTGTACATAACAGTTTGGTCCTACCTGAACATGAAAACACAAAAAGTGAAACATATATGACATACAAAACAAGCATTAAAAAAGTAATGTAAATTAGATTATTTAAAATAAATGTGTGCCCTTACAAATTATCGTTGGTATGTTAAAACCACGATCATTACATCATTTTTTCCTCTTGTTGTACGATAGAATTCTCTTTATATTACTGCCGAAAATATATGGAATGATATTCTAAGTTGTTTAAATCCTTACGATTTATCTATTGTCATTTTATTGTAGTTTTATTTTATTGTCTCATTGTTTTGATCAAAATATAAGAAAAGGTCTAGAAAAAACGGTAAGGAGATGCAGGAAAAGAATTTTGTTTTCCCCTGGAAAAGTATATCTGCAGGTCTAAATAAGTCACTAAATGCGCCGGCAATTCACATAAATAATAAAGAAATTTTGTTCGTACTCTCAGTAAAATTTTTGGGAATTGTGATTAATGAAAATCTAAAATGGGATAAGTACATGCATGAACTAGGTAACAAGCTAAGCAAAGTCTGTTATGCTATAAAAATCATAAGAAACACACCAAATTTAAGCACAACAAAAATATTATATCTCACATTATTTCAGTCACTACTTCAGTATGGAATTATTATTTGAGGGAATTCTGGAAACAGCAAAAAAGATTTTTTTCCTTGCAAAGGAGTAATCCGAATAATAACACGGATGAAAATTAATGAATCGTGTAGACCAGTCTTTAGGGAACAGAGTATTTTACCACTTTCGTCTTTTTATATTTACCATGTTTTAATATTTATGAAAAACAACTTCAATAAATACTATAAATGTATTAAAGGAACACATTCGTACGACACCCGTAATAATCTTAACATACAGATACTATCGCATAACAGCACTCTTCTAGAAGTTGGTCCAAAATATATGGGAACTCTTCTGTATAATAAACTTCCACAAAATCTCAAAGATATAAATTCGACACCAAAATTTAAAAAAGAAATTAAAAAATATCTTACTAAACAATCCTATTCAATAGAAGAATACATGAATCCGGGAACGTGACAATATACTTATCAATAGACACAAAAATTCAGAAAAGAGATTCGCAACATACTAGTTAAAAAAAAGAGTGTTATTCAAATTCAGAATGTTTATCTTGTGATATGAAATAATTAGGTATCAGACAAAATTGAGAACGTTATTATTGATATAATAATTATTACGGCACGTATATTATTAGTTCTAAGGTGCCTTATATCATTGTGTTATTGCACAGCTTGTGTTTATAATATGTGCAACTATTACTTATGTATGCATCTGTGTATTTTGTATCTTTGTGTATATAACTTTAATTACTTGTGTACCTTGATCTCAAGCATTGTTCGATTTTCACACTGTATAGCTATATTTTTGTATGCTTTGTAACTCGTGATATGTTCTATACCGTTGTACTCAATGCACATCTTGTACGGTCTAAAGAACGCAATAAATTTGAAATCTGAAGAGACTAAATATACCGGTAGTATATCCAGTATTTCAGGTATGCAAAATAAACAACACAGACAGGAAGCAAACCTAAAAACAAGAGGTAACTCAATAATTAATGACTCACACAATGATTCCTTAACTATAGCAAGTGAAGAGGACTCCTCTCTGAATGCCTGCTTCTCAATCTTGAGGACTTCAACATTAACGAACAAGAGGTACAGCTCATTGAGGTTACTGTAAAGCAATGATCTATAACGCTAGATGACACCACCACCTCCGTATGTGTCAAATGTCCTTTCGTTCTACAGAACTGCAATGTTGCTTCTACAAATTCAAGCCTAGGAAGTTTTCAGAGAAGGCAGTTCATAAATATTGTTTTTTTGCCTTAAAAGCTGTGTTTGAGTGGATGAATTAATTTATAATTATTTCAATTAGTTACATGTACCAGTTATTTATTTTCATGTTTCTCCACACTTTTATTCTTCTATCTTGATATTGATTATATGTTCTTATCGATTTATGCTGGTTCCTTTAATTTCTTCTTGATTTTTTTTACATTTGTATCTCTTGTCCCCCTCTGATTTTTGTATTCTTTTATAACTGAGGAAGGTTTCACTAGAATTCTGAAACTTACAAGCAAACATATTGCTGGGGCAGAAAAGAATTATTTTCTTCAGTCATTATTAGAATATCAAAATACGTGTGCATGCAAATTTTGGCCACTGGAGAGCAGATATCGAGAATATAAAAGTCAAATTTTGTCTGTGGAAAGAGATTAAAAAAACAAAAACTTTATGTTCTTAAATTGCTGAAAGAAATGGAAAGCAAATACACAGTAATAGGTACCTGGTGAAAGGGGCTATCTGTTGGAGGGTGTTTTTTACCGCAATTTTGAATCTCGATTGATTTTCTTAAATGGGAAGGGATCGTGTAATATGTCATTATGGGCTTACGAGAAATAAGCTTGTGGTGTCATTTTTACTGTACATGTATTATTGTGACGCATTAGCATGAAAACACCCATTTCGTTTTGGGATAACGGTAGAACTGAAACCCAAATGCATACCAATCCATATCGATAGGCACTATACCCAGGAACAATTTGTATGCATTTTGGTTTTATTTCCTTCGTTTTCTATGCAACTATTTGATATATTTCATTTTTCAATAGCTTAGGTGAAAGATTTTACATATTTTCACACACAAAAATGGAAAGTGAATTAATTTTGAACAGTCATTTTGGTGTTTCCAAGTAGTCCCACCTCACGATACATTTCACACAGAGATTTACTTTGCAGCGTTTCCCTCACGAAAGAAATTTACCTTAGGTCAAGGGAATATTTTATTTATGTCTTTTGAAGATTAATAATGGAAGCTGAATAGTGGCGGAGAAAAAAAACGAATAATAATAATAATAAACAACTGCATCTTCCATTCGATTATATACAATTTATGTTAGTAATAACTTGCTTCTCTCCTTTTATTTTTATTTACATTTATGGGCACGGCAGGCAGCTACGACCTAAGCCCGTAGAATGTCTGAGGAATCCCGTGCCTCGGCAATCACTTTTCCGAGAAAGGCATGGGAAAGGTGAAAAACAGTTTACAACTAGCTAATGGAAATTTCTGTCTCACTGACGTATATAGTCGTGGTTAACATCCACACTCGCTAATATGTAAATCCGCAGTGAAAAAAAAATATAAACTCTAACTTAATGACGTTTGATTTTAAAAAAAACAAACAAATAGATCCATTATAAATCACGCAAAAATATCTTACAACGCTTAAATCATGAGAACCAAATAGACCCTTCATCTACATCTCATCCCTTGTCTACACCTCCTGCTCCCAAAGCATCTTCTAAATCAACAAAAGTGGTAAAAAAGAAAACACAGGATGCCAGTTCTGGTAAAGGTAAAAAAAAAAAAAAACACGGTCGCCGCTAAATTGTGTAAAGTGATCGTGCAGCGTATTATTTTGGCCAGTGCACTTTCTACGTTTGTGTGCAACGATAATGCGTAATATGACGTTATGCTAGGTCCTTGTATTTATTCTTGGAAATAGTGGTTGGGTTTTTTCGCCTTCCTAGTGACAAACTTTTGGTATCAAAACTTTCAATGTAACAGCTTCTACTAACCTACAAAAGTGGCATTATGTAGAAACTCAAATGTCCCAATTAAATGTTGACATTCTGGTCACAACCGAAACTTCATCTCAAAACCATTTACTCCAAGAAATATGACTTTACAAATAATTATAGTCCACCAGAAACTCGAGGTGTTGGAATTTTATCCCGCGGTGATATCTTGTTACATGACCTTACTCTCCATACCAGTGGTCGTATAATATATGGCTTTCTACAAGAAGTGTTAATCATTGGCATTTATGCCAAAAGTGGTAGTCAACATCGACATGATATTATTTTTTTGTTTGATCTTGCTACTTTACTAAACAAGTTCAACAAACATCCTATTATAACTGGGGATGTTAATATGTATTCTGATGTTAAGGATAGTACGTCTCCTCTTCCTCCTAGTGAGGACTATAAACAATTTATTCAAGCTTATCAATGAACAGATCTTTGGCCTCATCTTTGTAAAACGAACCCAGGCCATATGTTTGTTCATCGACACGGTTCTAGTCGTATTGATGTCATATTGGTAAATCACTGTATGTTATCTTAGGTCACAAGAATTAACATTCACAAACTCGCATGGTCGGATCATGCCATGCTAGTAGCTTTCTTTGAATTACCAGCCATGGAATTTTGAAAGGTTAGTTATTTATGGAAATTTAATATTAGTCATTTAAAGGAACAAGCATATGTTAACCTCATCTCAACAATTATAAATGAACAAAAGCAGTATATCATTAGAAATGCAGGTCGTAAATCTTATATAGATATGTGGTGCATGTTTAAAAAAAATGGTTTATGTTACGAAAGAATTTATCAAAACCAAAACGTCCCAAAAACGTTTGCAGTTACATTATTATTATATGGTGCTTAATCAGGTTTTATATCAGCACACTATCACGGGGCAGTGTCTTTCTGACATTCATAAATTTCAAGCGGTCATTCGCCAAATTTATCGTCAACAAGCCACTAATTTTCTTTATTCGACATCGTTCAAAAAATTAGGCATACAGGAAGAACCTAATCTTCCTCAATATAGATTGGTTAAAAAAACAACAGCAAAAACGAGTAATACATTCCTTTACTAATCAAAATCAGGAATTTCTTGTTCGAGATGAAATAAGGACTGCGGTATTTGAGGCTTATAAAGCAAAATTTCACTCGCAAGTTCATCATGAAAGGTGAAACAAGTTAATTAATGTGTTACTACCCTATACGTTTGTTCTTCCGATTCAGGATCATGACCATCTAATTACACAATTTACTCAACAAGAAGTGCATGATGCTTTACACAGCTTAAACCCACGGAAAGGCTATCTTTTAAATCAGGATTTGTTAACTGGAATAGGTATTTCGCTTAAAAATACAGGTAAACCTTTGCATGATGATAACATGAATTCTTTCAGGTTAATCACTTTAACAAATGTAGAACAGAAGGTATTAATGAAAATTCTCACAAATCGAATCATTCCTTTAACGGCATCTTTGCTCAATCTTTTTCAGAGTGGTCTTGTTAACTCTATCCCTATTTATGATATTTTGATTAATCTTAAGGAATTTCTTATAGAGTACAAAACAAAATTGATCAAGACAATGTAGGCCTCGTCAGTATTGACTGTACTTCAGTGTTTGATGAAATATCTCATCCATATTTGGTAGCCACTCTACATAAAATGGGGTTTCCCATTCCTTTTATCAAATCCAGAATCAATGATCTCCAGAATCGGAAGATGCGATTGTATTTTAATAATTGGTTATCACCTCGAATATATTTAAAACAGGGCCTTATTCAAGGATCCCCGGAATCCAGTCTACTGTTTAGTATAGCCTTAGCTCCTATATTAAATTATTTAGAAGCTCATTTAACAGGTTGGATATTTCAGAAACTTTCCTTTCGAATGTATGCCTATCTCGACGATATAAGTGTTAATGTACGTTCAGAACAAGAGCTTCTATTTATTGTAAAGTTCAAATGCTCACCGCTTGGTCCAAACATGTATAAGAGATACTACCAAATATAAGAAAATATTTACCACCTTGTTAGCAAGGGTCAGGTATCTTAATATCTATGTTTTCAGGAAGCTCTATTATTTCTTTCAAGTATATCCCTGTCCCGTTAGCCTTATGGCTCAGATTAAAAAATATACCGGTTATTTCATTTGGTCGGGCTATACCATCCGTATCAATCGAAATGTATCATATTTACCTTTGGCTGCTGGTGGACTTAATCTTAAGTCACTCGCCATTCAACAATTAAGCCTCCTCATACATCGACTCATCTATTGTATAACTGGCAACGCCAACACTGTTAGTCATGAGTTTTATTCTACTGTCATGTACTTCATTCAAGATGCATCACCGGTAAATATAAAACCGTGGGCAGCTTTAGTACCTGATCTACAGGAACACTTTTTATATATCATGTATAGCATTATTGGACATCATGCCACCGAGTGGACAGTAAAGGATTGGTATAAATATATTTTTAACAATGTTTTTAAAAAACAGAATCAAACTGTTTCAGACTCACCACTGTGATTTTAAGACTCTCTGGGAGAATATTCATTGTATACAGGATTATGTTTATGCCAAAAAATTGTGGTTTGGAATATGTCATAACATTATTCCAACTCAGATTAAATATTATCAGTTGGAAATACATGAAAGTCCTTTATGTCATACATGTAAGGTAGAAGATAATTTAATTCATTTTGTATCTAGATGTTCATAATACAATAAGCTATATGCTTTTTTACAAGGAATTATTAATGTCATTACCAATACTGTAAATTTCTTATTACTTAGGAGTGTACAAATCAAAAACATTTAACTATTGGTGTACGGGAAATATTTATGAAAATATATACGGAATTGTAGGAATGCTTCAGACAGCTAAATCTTCAGTGAACGACTTACACGTCTGTAGCCGAAACGCGGAAGAAAGAGATCAGGAGACATGACGTTTAAGAGTGATCGACGTAGAGTTCGCTTGGCTTCGCAACTCGAAAACTGTGACTTGACTTGGGCATGACTTGTGGAAAGAAAGGGAAATTTCCTAGGAATGACGTAGTCACATAGAAGGCGACGAGCTGGTTCGGGTAAACTGGAAAGTTAGTCGAAATCCCAGCTTGAGAGAACGAGCAGTCGTCCCAGCTCGACTTCGAGTTGGATAGACAAGCGATCTTCGTTAACAAGTAAGTGATACAATATTCTCTTCGATCGTTAAACGTCATGGCTGTTGATCTCTGGTTGAAATTTAACTGATTTATTAATGGTTTTAAACAAATTATTTGAACATTGATTTTATGATTTTGTCATATCCATACTAGCACCATATTTGGTAATAATAGCCGGAAACTTAGAATTAGCCGTCTGAAACATTCCAATATTAATTGAAAAGGGAATTTCTATATTTTATTTACCACTTCCTAGTCCTTGCTATCAGCGACTGAGATTTATCACTTGAGTCACATGAATACTATTCTGAGCTACGAACTGATCACATCAGCACCCATTCGTAAGCCCTTTTACCCTTCAATAGTTGGACGGTATTGAAGAGGGATGCTTACGAATGGATGGTGGAATCAGACCCCGGAACTAGTTGGAAAATACATCCTTCACAGACGATTGTGATTAATTCCGGTGACGGTGTAGTTTTCATCTAGAGATTCTATGTTGGGTGCCGGACATCATGAATTAGAGTTATTAGTGGACATTGTAGTATCTGGCATTAGCCCGTCACGCCCAACTAGATGACAGTGGTTAGCCCCAAATTTACTGGTATGTCCTAATTTTCGCTTCTATCACCGCATGAAGCATAAATTTCTGGTTTGGCTGCTTCTTGCCACTCTTTAGTATACGCATATACTTCAAGGACCTTCACATGTACTTATCTATAAAAAATGTTGGTATATGCATTAAGTTGTTATTGTCAAAATCAAGACAAAAATCTTTTACGGTTTCTTTCATTCCTCCAATAGAACTGTAAGGTTTTGTTCAAATATGTTCTATCGACTGATCTTTATTTTAAATTAGCCACAAATTTTGTAGTGGCTAAGGTGAATAATTCATTTTGTCAATTGATCAAGTCTACGGCTACAATTGACCAAACTTATTCATGCATGTTTTCGAGAGTGCTCAATGCTGTATTTATGTATAAATGTAACTTTCTGTCATTACAATGGACGATTTGTTTGTAATTATAGTACAATAAAGACGCTGAATTAAAAAAGAAATCTAGAAAAATATTACTAAAATAGGAGTCTAGGTTATAAAAAGTGCAGATTTGCAGAAAAATAAGAAGTTCTAAGAGGTGGTATAAAAAAGTTTTGTCTTTTGTGCACAAATCTATTTGATCCTATGTTTTCCCCAAAATTTCTTGTTGTCTTTGACACACCTCTTAACTACAGTGGAACTTGGTTTATTCGGACTGAATTCTTGCGTTATATGATTTTGTTGTTCTACGTAACGTGTTAAAAATACATCAATCACGATGCTGGTTGCTGTTGCCGAGGGGCGCACCCGAATGGCGACGACAACGACCAATGGCGCTAACCCTCCAGAGTGCTTGATTCAAAACTAAACATTACTGTACACAGTTGAAACATATTTCAAGTGATGGCCTGAACTTCCTACATCCTCTGTGAATTCGCTCTTATCTAAGATTGTTATGAAAGGTAAAATGCAAAAGAGGATACACCCGAAAGGAAAGAAAACAAATAGCTTGGAATCAATGATTCAAAATAAAATATGACAATGATTCAAAACATTATTTTCTTTTCGTTCAATCTATCTTCTTACGCTTTATCAAGATCTTAGATAGGATCAAAACGTCAAATATTTACCTCAATAGTGTTATTTGCTTTACAACAAAAAGTTCAGGGCAGATACACACGTACGTTATATCTTTAACAGCCTCTAACACATCATGCATGTTTAAATTATTTTGTTGTGAAAATAAATATATACTATGGTGGTGGTGATGAGTACTTCGATTTGAAACGAGATGAACCGACTGCTATTTGCCACTGTCTTGCATCCGATAAAGAAGAAGTCATATGGACGGGGTCTACAGTTTTGAAGTGGGGCTTCCAACTACTTGTGTCCCCACTGTGTATCGAACACAAGAACCCTTGATTATAATTTGACGAGTGTTACTCTCATCCACAGAGAACACAACAGTAAAAATAATGGTGGGTTCGGTAATACAAATTGTTTCATAATACTGTTTCTTTCCTATGGTCTCTAGATTATCCTGATTTCTTCCAGGCCAATTAGGAAAAATCGAATTTCACTGTAGTAATTGCCTATATTTCGCTTCACCATAAGTAATCATCTTCAGGGAAAGAATAAAGGAGAATGAAATAATTCATGTTCCTCTGAAGATAACTTTCCCTTACGTTCAGCCGAAATATTACCTTTTTAGTGTCAGCGATTTTTTTTTAAAGAAAAATGCTTTAATAATGATTGGTTTAAATGAACGTAACTCTAGATCTAACTGTCACAGATCAATGAATGAGGCCCCTACTGCAACTGTAATAGACCTACGAGGGTAATTCCAAAAGTTTCCGGCCTGACTAACTTTTAGAGGTAGTAGAAAGATAACGCCAGTGTTACTTTTCAATACAGTCATCCTTTACTTCAATGCACTTTTCACATCTTTGAATTAGCATTTGTATACCCGTGAAAAAATAGTCCGAACTTTTTTCTGAAAATGGCTAAAACTGCTTCTTTCACGTCACTGTCGTCCGAAAACTTTCTTCCTCTAAGACTTTTCTTCAGTTTAGAGAACAGGTAAACGTCGTTAGACGCTAAATCTGGACTGTAATGAGGATGAGAAGTCCTCCTTGAAGTTACAGCACCTTTTGGCAACAACAGCTGAATGGACTGGAGCATTATCGTGCATTAGAATAATACCGCGTTTCTGCTCACGTTGAGCAAGTGAGCGCTCAACATCCCATTCAAACGACGGGCTCCAACGAATGGATGCAGATAGTGAGTTGAAACTGGTACAATATACTGTCCATAGATGGTAGTACATGTCATGAATAGCTCATTAAAACTGGCACATTTTTTAATGTCAGGTCGGAAACTTTTGGAATTACCCTCGTATGAA
>JAGDQP010055010.1:0-13231 GCA_022664845.1 Lepisma saccharinum
TTAATTGAATCAACAACGGAAAGCTCTCTTTTTGTATTGAAAGCTTTGTTTCTTGTCCTGAAGTAAAGTTTCTAGAAGTTTGGCATTATTGCTTTCTTTTCTAGGTTGTATATATTTTGTTCCTAGTTTTTTTTCTTCCCTTTTCTACTAGCTCTGATTCCTATAGTCTATGTTGGCTGTTCACATTTGGCTTTTCTTCCGCTTTTTTTGTGTTTCTTTAGATTTTAGTTTTCTACTTTGTGTCTATTCGTTTTTTTAAATACAAATTCTAACATTTTTATTTTTGGCGACGAAACTGATAAACATACGCAAGGCGAGTTGCTTATTTGTTATGCCGTATCTTCTTGTTATATACTTTTTATTTAACCCTTTGTGCAGTGGTTATTTCAACCTTATAAAGACAGGTTCAATCGTCATTGAAGAAAATGTGTCGTCGTGGAAATATGAAACCTAATGGAGCAAAAATACGATCTCACCATTATTTAACTTGAACGAGATTTAATTTGCGTCCGGGGAAAATTTGGCGGCGCTACAAGCGTAAACTTGATACATTACTTTTACGATCGAGATACTTATGTTTCCGTAAAGGTTACACTCGTCTTTATTCTTATTCGTTGTCAAAATACAATAAATGCTAGAAATGATGACGGGTATCCGATTTCATATCTTTTACCAAGGTATCCGGGCTTTACCCAGGTTTATATTGTGCCTGGATATTACCCGTAGTCATTATCAGTAGCCCTACAAGAATCCATTCGAGATAAACGGAAGAGTGACGCAATAATTCTTTTCGGAAAAGAAGTGATATCCATTTTACGAGTGACGTCCTTTGCGTCACTATGGCGGAATTGTTTTCTTTGTAATAAAATTAAGAGACTTAGTATCCTCCCTTCCTTCTCATAGTGACACAAAGAACACGACTCACAAAATTGATATCACTTCTTTTGTTACAAGAATTCTTGCGTCACTCTTCTCTTTACCCCCAGTGGTTCTTGTACTGATATCACTTATTTTGTAAGGCTGTCTGTTAAAAAAATGTGCATAGTATTCATTCAAAAGGTCGAATGTTTTAATTTATTTATGTCTTTTAGGCATGTATGGCGTAGATCGGAGATGAAACAAAAAATCTTAAAGGATGTTTAATTATCGAGCTATCGATGTGTGTGTGAATCTGTGAGAAGAGAGCGAGAGTAGTATGTAATTTGAAATATATAGATTCTTTTCTAACACAGAGATTTACTTGTTTATGTAAATTGATCAAAAATATATGTGTAATTGTAAGATTTGTGGAAAATAAGACCACACTGTCTTAACTATATTACAAAATAAAAAAAAAAGAAAATGGAAACAAGGAAAAATGAGAGAAATAAAACGAAAAATGAATGGAAAATTGTCAATAAAGTAAAGGAAATTGAAAGACAGTAAAAGGATAGAAATAAATAAGGAAGTATAAATAGAAAGAGAAAGAATAGGGAAAGAAAAAGAAAACTTAAAGAAGAGAAAGAAATGAAGAGGAGAATGAAAGAGAGGAAAAAGAAAATTCAAATAAAGTTAAAAGGAAATGAAAGAGAAAGAAGAATCGAGAGAACAGAGATGAAAGTGAAATGAAAGAAAAGAGAGAAAGAAGAAAGGCTTCAGTTGATTTTCGCTTGTGTAGTTACGATTGATGTAAACAAGCTTGATTCAAGTTTGAAATTCACTGTACTAAGTTGATTTGATATTGCAAGTTTCTTCACGTCTACTTAGTACAGTCAAGTTGACAGTACTGTCAAAAAGCTCTGTCGGCTTGTCGGGTGCAAATTAGTAAGTATGATTGAAGTTTTAGGGTTGCTTTCCTTGGAAGTTTGCGTTGCTTGCTTTTCTTGCGATTAGGGTGAGCAGCCAATTGAACTCGCATTTTAGAACGTATACTACAAGTAACACGTGTATTGGCTATTTACCCAAATCGCAAGCTTCCAAGGAAAGCAGCCCTTAGACTTACCATGACAAGCTTGACGTATACTTATGCACTCAGCATGTCAAGCTTGCAAGAAGTTTCAATTAGGCCGGCTTTTCATGTACCCGCTAGCCACGTGCTGTGATTTCTATTTCTATTAGTAGCCAATAAAAATCCTTAAACACGTATTTCAATTGGCTACTCAGACAAATCGCAAGTAAAACACGGGGCTAACACGTGTATGAAAAGCTGACCTTAAACTTACTCTGGTATCAGGGGGAAAATTAGGAAAAGAAACAAACATTAAAGGAAGTAGAGAAAGATGAAAAGGAAAAACAAGAAGTAAAAAGAACGAAAACGAAAAAGCAACACAGACTGATAGAACGAGACAATACAGAGAGAGAAATCAAAAGAAAATGTAAGAAGAAAAGGACAATGAAAGATTAAATAAAACAAGAGAATAATGCAATAAGGAAAATAAAAGGAAATAAAAATAAAGAGACAAAAATGGAAGAAGGATAATAACGAAAAAGAAAGGAAGTAGGAAAGAAAAATTAAAAATTCAGAGGAAAAATGAAAGAAGAAAAGGAAGAAAAATTCTTGAAGAAAATGAAAGGCGAAAGAAGAAAAATAGACAGACAGACAGACAAATAAATAAATAAATAAATAGTAGATAGATATATTAGAATGAGCACAGTATAATTAGTAAATAGAATTCTCGTTCAACATTTGTTACAGTTCCCTCCTATTCTATCTCCGAATATATGTGGGCGTGTGTGTATCTCTCATGCATGTAGATTTATCCGCGTGTTTAAATAAAAGTATTTGCTGTTAACATAACAAATGCTCTGAATATTTCGCTCATTGAAACAGATAATCCGCAAAGCATGATTTTGGCACTGGTTTAAATATATTTCGCTGTTCAATCTCGGATTATGAGTAATCATACAGCAGAAGATTAAAGCGTACTTTAATTAAATGGGTAATAATAATACAAAAACAACATACTGAGTTTCCCCAATTTTGAAAATAAATCTCGATTTACTTTCAAATGACATGTAATTAACAACGAAACCAATGTAACGTTTCATATTATAATTTGATTAAAAAAAAATCACAATATACGAGAAGATAATGTATAATTTAAAAAAATGCATGACATATTGATGAATATTGTATTGAGTTTAAATACACTGTATTTTTATTGGATGTTATTCATCTATTGTTATAGAATTAAATAAACCTTCAAATATCTTGTAGTATCATTAAAAATTTCATTATATGCAATTATTTACTCAATAAGTTTTATTTCTACCTACGTGGGTTTTGTAGTACTGGGTCATTTTTATTTTATAAAAAAAATGTATGAACCTCAACTTACAAGGGAATGTCATTAAGTATCAGAAAATGTATTCTAAAGCACATAAAAATGTGTGCACAAGAAAAAATATTATTTCAGGAGACAAAATGGCTTCTTAGCAATCTCTGGTATAGAGGTCGTGACGATTCAGAGGTATGTGCTTCTGCAACAATTCGCAAAACATGGTCGCGATTTGCACCCTGCATGAGCAACAAAGCATTATTGTTCTTTTTGTGGTCAGAGGGTGACATCTATTGAAGGACGAAGGTTCAGTATGGAGACAGTTGTTTAAAGCAGGGAAGACTGCGAATGGCTAAAGAGTCTTGGAAACGGAAGACAAAATGTCAGTAAAGCGTACGTCATGTCAGGCCAAGAAAAAGATAAAAACACAAGCCTCCACTGGGAAGGTCACTCTGATCACCTTTTTGGGATTTCCAAGACCCTTTTGCTGCACTCCTAGAAATGGGGTAAAGTGTTACTAGTGATCGATACAGCGACATGCTATTAAAAAATTTGGAGAAGCTGATGCCTGCGGTATGACGCTGGAGACTTCTTGTATTGTTGCTTCACGATAATGCCCAACCCTATGCAGCTGCGAGTACATGATCTGAAATTTGAAGTGATGAAACATCCACCGTGCAATCCGGGCATGGCTCCATTAAACTTTACTTCTTTGGACCTTTAAAAATGTCCATTGAACCTTTGAAATTATGACATTTTGTAGTATTCTAAACCTCAAATCATTATTTTATAGTTTCAGAAACATTTTGAAACATTAAAGTGTTTAATGATCTTTTGATTGTCATATGTTGATAATTTTTGACAGACCTTTGAGTATATAACTAAGATATTCGTTGACTTCAGAAGCCAACGGACATAAGTGACATTGACGAACAAAAAAATAGTACGAGGTAATCTTTAATAAGTAACTCAAAATGTATGTGACTGAAAGATGTCATATTTTGTACATGGACAATTCGTTTCTTCTCCCATCCGAGCTACATGGCCTGCCCATCTTAGTCGTCGTGATTTCATTATTCTTACAACATCGGGTGAGTCTGTGAAGTTATTCATTATGTAGTCTCCTTTATTCTCCAGTCATCTCGTCCAATCATCTTGTCATAATAAATTTAATATCAATATTTTAAATTTATATTGTAATAAAACATATTCGTTACTTACCCCATACAGAGTCCTGCACGTGACGGTTCGTGTTCTTCGTCCCTCTCCACAGCGAATGACTCCTGGATCGAGTTGACAAGAGCCCCATTGACCAGTGACCCACGAGTGGCACACTGGATCTTTGCAAGGCTGTACTTCACGCACTGCAGGACACTCGAGTCCCATTTGGCTGGCAACTACTACCACAGGACGATGACGCTCTCTGTAACCTAAGCAAACGTCAAATGCAAATTAGAACATTTAGTAGCAAAATAATATAAATACAATTTAATATGTATATTACTATGAATGCTGGAAATACCGTGATTTACCGGAACGGGTTTTAGTTGGATACGCCCTGTGAAGTGTAGCACAAAATGGAAGAAATATTGTGTAACACTACTAGTTAATTGCTGATAAGATTTCTTGATATTGGAATATTAAAAAAACAGAGATAAATAAACTCGCAAGTTCATTGCCGTACTAACAAACGTTTGCCATTGAATTCTATCCTGGATGGATGAGATCGAGCCAGTTTTCATCACGAACACCTATCTTTAGAAGATCCCTTCTAATATTGTCTTCCTAACATCATCTCGGTCTTCTCAACGGCCTCTTTCCCTCCGGCATCCAAACCAATGGAATATAATAGTTTTCCCCCCATTCAGAAACAGAGTTATCATTAAGTTTAAGTAAAAATTAACGTAAGTACATTAATACAGGTACTTATGCCACTAGATTAGATCTCTGCCAGTTTACCACTAGATTAGATCTGCGCCACTTTTCACTAGACTAGTCTCTGCTATTTTACCATTAGACTAGATCTCTCCCATTTTGGCACTGGACTAAATTCCTTCCACTTTGCCACTAGACTAGAAATCTGCCACCTTACCATTAGACTAGCTCTGTGCCATTTTGCCAATAGACTAGATCTCTGTTCTTTTACCACTAGACTAGATCTGTGCCAGTAGACTAGATCTCTTCCACTTTGTCACTGGACTAAATATCTTCCACTTTGCCACTAGATTAGAAATCTGCCTCCTTGCCACTAGACCAGATCTGGCACCACATTGTCACTAACTAGACTAGATCTATGCAATTTTGCCACTAGACTAGATCTGTGTCACTGTGCCTCTAGGCTAGATCTCTACCACTTTACCACTAGACTAGAGGGTTATGATTACGGTGTGGCGATGTGGTTCGAAGTATCGTGAGCTAGTTCAACCTACGGTCTTTTTTCAATGTCATTCATTGGATGATAAAAGATAAGATAAAATGAATTGTATGTGCGGTAACAGCACTATAGTCATAGGATGAAGATGGCATCCTAGTAGCGACGGGTACAATATAAACTGAGCTCTCATATATGTTTCCACACGCAGAATCGAGCCCGGCTCCCTTTAAATACATGCTGATTAGTATAACTACTGATTCACCAGTGACACACAGTAATTAAGTACAGGTGAAACAAAAAAAAATCATTTAGAATTCGCGATGTGCCTCTGTGTATATGTGAAGAACGAAAAAAATACCAATTCAACGGATGTCGATAGGTGAGGCAATGAATTAGGCAGTTTAGAAGCTAATGGGGTTGTTGAGATCGAAATATCTCTCGACCCCCAACTCCATCTCTCCACAACACATTTCAGTAATGACAGCAAATTGAGATTCGATAGGAGCTTGTTCGTTACCTATAACAGTAATAGCTACATACATTAAATGAACCAATGACTGTCGGGGATTTTGGAAATTGGCTATATTACAATTACCAACTATAGTTCTGATAATTGGTTGTGCAAGAACTGCTCTCCAGCTGGTTTCAATACAACCATTTCACTCTCACAGCACAGAAAGCTATAATAGACCATCCTAGGCTTCCTCTTGGGTTTACAAAGCATAAAACGGCTTAGAATTACAACTAGAATGCATTTGTATGTGACGATATAAACCTCTGTGGTGAATGTATTGATGGAACTTAAAACGTGACATTTTGGACCCCTCTGTCTGTTAATAGTACAGAAACAACACATTTACTATGGGTTGAAGGAAAGAATAGAGGCACCAAACTAATAAAGTGAAATGCAAATGTTTCTACTGTGGCTTCTGTAGACATCATGCCTTTAGCACCTTTCGTCTGTCTGTCTCTCTCTGCCCCACACTTCAATTATTAGCTTAGTATTTGATAGTTGCATAAGCGTAGTAACAGTTAATAACAAAGTGAATCACTTAACATTTCATTTTTCATTTAACACACCACCTGCAAAAAACGTTTTCCGAGTTAACTTAATCTGTGAGTCACCCCTTTCTCTGCTTTCCTTCTTATGCCACCTGGTGTCAATTTAGCCGAACTATGTATAAAGTAATGCTAGTCAGACATGCGCAATATCTATGCTTGTGTAATCTTTTGCGAACTCATAAGTATCAGATAATCAACTCAAATGCAGTGCTTTTCTCGGTTCTTAAATCAAAGATGCGAACAATGATTGTATACTAACATTATTTCATTCTAGTTTTGCTGGGCAAACACCAGGGAACAGGAAATAATGTGGAGAATGGGGCTCTCTGTCTATAAATATATTATCTATGACTCGTATATTTAGTTCGTGGATTAAGCTTGCTCGGAGTTCAAATGTTTTGTGTCATTGGTTCTATCTTGTTTAAGAATTTTATGAAATTAGATGTACATAATAGATCTTTAGCCGTTTAGATACACTGTGAAAGCTTCAGAAGCTTTGTCTGGAAAATGTCAGGAAAACAAGGCACGGACATAAAGTTGCTGACGAAAATGACAAACCTTTGGCATTAAAAAATCATTTAAACAAAAAATTCTCAGGATTTTTTTTCCACCATACTTCTTTGATTACTACTAGAAAACATACTGGAGAATATTTTTACGAAACTTATCTAAAACTCTAAGCCAGGCTTTTCACGTACGCTCTAGCTGCGTGCGTCACTTGCGATTTAGTTGAGTACCCTAAACACCCGTTTCTATACATGGAAAGACGGCCTAAAATAATTCTGACGCAATAGAATCTAAATAAAAATAAAGCGAATCTGCATGATCGTAGTATTAGAATGTGAATATTAGTCATGAAATTCCGAAGTGTTTCTAGCAGGGATTAGGGAGGTGCCATCCCTGACATTTTCTAACATACTCCTAACTTAACAGTCTTTGATTAAAAAATCAATAGAAACACTACAAAAAAATCTATTTTAACTTTGCTACATTCCCAAATTTTGGCTCTATACCCCACTAAACAAGAAATCTTGGCAGAATTCCTTGTTCCCAGTTTGAATATTTTTTTAAAAAATAGAAAGTATCCCGTTTTCTTTGTAATTGTCCTGGTTTCCATACCGCCATTTGTCTGGACTTTTTCCAGGAAACTTTCTGAAAATTTGTAACAGTGTATAATGTAGATCTGTCTAAATAAGAAAAATAAAACATTCATATAAAATTACTTTGGAACACACAACAAATTTTGTATATCATACTTTTATATCCGACACGTGAAACAAATAATACCTTATAGTACGCAGGAATATGGCTGCAATTTCTTACCTTCAGAGATTGTTTCTCCAAATTGTGGACAGTCTAGTGGACGGCAAGGGCCCCAGCTACCCCATTCTCCTACTTCACAGTCTCTTGGACATGCAACTTCACATCTAAAAGAAAATTTGAAATACATTTTACACTTTAATCTATGTTTAAAATTGTAAGCAATATTAAAAAAAAATGAAGAAAGCGACCTGAGCAATAATATTCCAAAACTCACATTATTCATTATAGAAAATCCTATAAGAGACAAAAACAAATCTATTCTCTTTTTATATTTTGAGTTTGTTAATAGATTTATACAGGACATAGACTAGATATTTAAACCTTAAACAATTCCTCAGTTAGCATGTAATTGCTCATCGCAGCCATCGGAACGGCTTCCTCTCTGAACAGAGTTTTAAAAGTTCCCTCCTCTTAATGTTTTTTTGGATCAAATTAACTATATTTACGAGTTAAAAATGATAGTCACTTGTTACACATGTTTATATCAAGCTTCAAACGCAAGGTTTAGTATAGAAGTAAAACCGACTTTTCATGTACCCGCGTATTTTGCTTGCAATATCTATGAGCAGCCAATAGAAACTCGCGTTATACATAGAACACATACTTAAACACGTGTTTCCCTTACCTATAGAGCCAAACTGTAAGAAAAGCATGCGGCGAGCGCCTGTATGAAAAGACGGCTTAAGATATTACCATTCTCCTAAACTGGCTGTGCATAACAAGATGGCGGACGGATGTTGTGACGTTTCGATTCAGGTTTTTAAAATTTTGGTGTATTCCATAATTCTAACATCTATGGAAAACTTTCAATGACGTTACGCGTGAAGCTTGCTGTTAGTTCTATAAACGTTGTTTCAAACGATGTTGTATTGTCTTTGTTCGTGAACATGTATTCTGCATAATGGTACATTTACATTGATCAAGTTACTAAAAATTTTCTTTCAACTACATTTGGAGAGGACTGTCTCAAAACCGCGAGAATCTTTTATCGTCATGCTGTTGTACACAATACTAGAAAAATGTGATGTGGAATTAAGTGAAAGAGAGGGAGAAAATATTTTTGATTTTGTTGAACTTCAATAATATTTTCAGGCAATTGTCATAGAGTTAGGAATAGAGTGAAAGTGACGTGAGAATGTTTTCTGGGCGGATGAGTGAAGCTAGAGACGGAAGGGACGAGGCACTTCAACCACATTGACTGGCTCCATATTTAGAGGCCCTCTATACAGAGTATTGCATTCTCATTTTTTATAAGGCAAGAGAAAGTTAGTAATGAGAAATGCGCATGTCAGATGAAACCTACAAAATAGCTATTGTTGTTCGAAAAGACAGCTGTAACGCAGAGAATTGACAATTATAAAATGCTTGAAAATGTCCCAGATCTGTTTTGCTGTACAGTGTAGTCACACGACAGCGCGTTTCAAAAAGGTAATCAGCTGGCCCACAGTATAGAGGAACTCTAATGGGGGGCCACGCAATATGGCTGGCGTTGAACCGTAAATTTTAGCTTCATGTGACGTCATGAAAGTACTCTCTATTCTATTCCTAACTCTATGGTAATTGTACTGCAGAAATTATCTTCATTGCTAAACGTTATTATGTGAACGCTTAACGATAAGCAGCGGCGTGGTGATCGTGAATTTTCGCTGTCTTGAGACAGTCTTGACAAATATGTTGCCTACCAAAAATGTTGCGCAATATAGTACAGTATAAACGTACCATTAAGAGCTAATCTTATTAATTTCTTATTGAAAGTATGGAAATAAAGAAACAGAAAGAACACTGAGTATTAGAAAGAAAAAGAAACTGCGACCGCAGCGCCACGTAAACGTATGTTTACGATCATATGAATCGGAAATGACACTAAAGCTGTTACTAGAACAAAGCAGGAACTGTGTCCGCAACTAAAAGTGGAATTATCACCGGAACAGAAGCCGGAACTGTTACTGAAGCAGTCATCTGAACAAGAACCTCATAATTTAAAAAATGTAGAAACAAATAAGCGTTAATATGCAAAAGAATTTTAATTATTGCCCCCAGACTTACCAGAAAAACAAATTGAAAATCAAAATCTAAAATGTGTTAGAAGGTAGTCACATAGAACATCCACAGCCAATTAGAAGGTAGAACAGACACAACCAACACTTAATGCCATGTTAACATTTTAGAATTATATATATTGAAGCAAATTGTGATTGCAGGCCATATTTTACACACTATAAGAAAGACAACTCAACTGTATTGGCCTTAATCAAGTTACCATTCTAGCATTTGCTTAGAAAACTAACTTGCGGAAACTACCCTGGCCCTGTTGATTTGTAAATCTCATGAATATTAGAATAATATCCTTCCGCGACTGATCTTGTAGTAGTGCAGTACATCTTCGACTTTTCGTAATAGGAAAAGTACTAACTTCGTTACTATTAAATAAGTTATTTCCAGTTAAATACACAACTCACGTAGACCAGTGATTAACATCAGGACTTCACATGACACTAGAGAAGGCAATCGATTATGGGTCACCGAGACGCCGTAGCTCAGTGGTAGAGTGTTGTCGTAGCATTCGGGATGTGGTGGGTTCGATCCCAGCGGCGGAGTATCCTGACTTAGGTTTCTCCTGTCACACCAGGCAAATGCCGGTATGACACCTTCAACATAGGCCCTGGCCGACACCTTTCCCCTCCCCTTTCCCGGCCTGAGCCTTAGTTGCCTAAAGGTCATAAATAAAATTGAAATTCAAATTCGATTATGAGTTCTGCTGCCGGCCAGCCTGACTGAAGTTATTTCTCCAAGAATTTTCCTCAGTTGCACCATGTGAATATCGGGATGGCATCTTGATTACTGCCCTGGCATCTTATCTTCCTATTTTTTCCACAGTAAGCCTTAGCCTCAATTAGGGGATGCAATGGTATATTTGATCTTGGGTACATGCTATACTATGAAACGTCATATCAATGCTTATTCTGAAAACACGCTCATTACACTTATTTGCTGAAGTAGGTACACGCTGTGATTTAATTGCATATATCGTGTACCCATGTATCCCTCCCGTTCACCCCTGGATGCTATTCTTTTCCATAAAAGTAAATTAAATGAAAGTTTCCAGTTAAAAGAAATAGTTGTACGCTTTGTTATCTTTACGACTAGGTTAACATGTGTTCTACAACCATTTCCCTCTTCGAGTTACGAGGCTATTGTTTTCACGTTGGCGACATAAACACAGTTCCGTTACAAATGTCCCCAATGCATGTAATGAACCCCAAGATGAAGATTTTGTCTTCTTAAGTTCTTGCTTTTTTATACATTTACATTGTGCTCGATTCCCACTAAATTGAACTGTTTTCCACCATCTTAAAAAGATGAAAAGGAAAGCTTTATACCCCCATTTGCTATTTTAACGGCTTCTTCGATTTATGAAATAAATTTCTGTAATCTAAAATACGTCTTCCTGCCAATTCTATTTACTTTTCTACCATTTCAATTGTAGTTTTCCACTTTTTTGGGTTTTATTTTGGCAATAAACATCGGATCACCGAAGAATAGCTCTCATTCTCTCGAGCTCTTGGAGTAAAATGTGCAAAAACTTTCCAAACGACTTAGACAAACATTCAAGGTTCTTTTACTGTCTTTGAGAATGAAAAGATGTCTTTATCTTACTCCACCCATCCACCGTATCTACTATATCTCTCACACAGAGACATTAGACTCAAGATTTTCTTCTTACTACACTAGATATATAACCTTTAGTACCTATTTCGAGAAGTTACAAATATGAACGCCAGATGGATTAGAAGTTGACTCACTAGTTGAAGTTGACATTAAGAGATGGCGCAGCATTAGTTTTGCGGGGACTTGGTGCTTAAACGTAGAATTGAGGGGAAGGAAGCAAGGGAAAAATGTGGAAGGTAGAGGTGATCGAAACTCGATTGAGGGATTAGCGCTATTAATCTTTCCACGGTGGAAAAACCTCTGATTGGTGGAAGGAATAAAGGGGTAGTTCTGATCCTGTCTTAGACATTAAAAAGAACAGGAAGCCCAAAGAAGGATTCAACGGAAATAAAGGGGAAATATCTCATGGATTGCGATTTCGCCCCAACGGCGCCTTGACTAAGCGTTCAGACAAGTGCTAAGGCTGTCACACGGTGACGTAATATATTGCGATTGCGAGGACATCTGGCAAGGAAAGATTCAGTCTCTTTTCTCTATTTCTTATCCTTAAGATTCTTCTTTTTCCCGTCTTCAATTCTTTTTTTTTTATTCTTTCTTTTCTCTCCGGGAGATTTCGTGCTCAAGAATCTTGCTTTGAAGGTTGAGTTTTAGACAATCATTGATATCCAGTGACATCAGCCTCTAAAAGAAAACGACATCTGGTAATGAAAGTCAGTACTAGCCTCTTTATCACCGTGCCAAGCAACATAAGAGATGTCTGAAAGCCAAAATAACAAATTCCCTTTTCTTTTCAGGTCCCATCTCTTAGTGAAAAGCAACTAGGTGTTACAAATGCTGTTCGACTAGCATAATGAATTTACTGGAAAAATTATTTCCAAATAGCGAACATTCCTGTTTTATTCCAAAAGCTTATTTTATTTTCAAATGGAACTATTCAAGCTTATTGGATGTTTGGAATTCAATGATAATAAATATCATAAAAAATAAAACACAGAATGCAGCGCTTCAAACTGTTGATATCATATGAGGACAATAAATAGTTTGCACAATGTATATCATTCACAGTTTGCAACACTGTGTATTTCACATATTATGTTTATTAGTTATCACCACTACCAAATAACTAGGTACCAGTGATTTTGCCAGACTCCCCTGTGGGGGATGTTACCCCCAAATCCTCAAGAGCAACCCCAACTTTAAATTTTTTACGGTAAAAAAATCGATAGAAACTGTGTAAAACTGGAATTGACGCCCTCCCAATTTTGGCTTCGCAACCCCCAAACTGAAAATTCTGGCGGAATCCCTGCTAAATACTTATACTAGAACCGGATTGGGCCATTTTTTTTATTAGACTTAAATACTCATCCGTTATGACTCATAACCAAGCTGCGGATAGGACTAACAAGTGCTTAGTACACAAAATAATATAAATTTCAAGGAACAGAAAGAAGTTTATCTACATATATATATATTTTTTTCACCGAACAAGATTTTAAGTTGTTGTTTCTTTGTGTAATGCACACTTACGTCAGATTTAAAGAAAATG
>JAGDQP010055011.1:0-13230 GCA_022664845.1 Lepisma saccharinum
AAAGACATATTCTCAATCAAAGAGTGAACCCATACCAAAACGCCCTGAGATAAATAAAGAAAAGTAAATGAAATGGCTACTAATTTATATCGACAATTTTGAGACGCACAGCGACAATGGTGATACATTCTCAGCTTATATATATATATATGATGAAAACAACGGATATAATTAAACTAAATGTGTTTATACCAATAGACAGCATTAATGTTCTGTTTCGGCCAACTGAACCAGTTTCTTCATCATTTCTTTTCAACCATTATTCAACGTTGAATAAACCGTTGAACAGACGGATATTTCGGTACATTTACAGAGTTAAGAAAACGTTTCGGTACTAACATTTAATCCACGTATTTTCAACGTTTGTGTGCTACTGAGGTATGGCTTAGTCGAGATCCTCTTCGAAAAACACTGATGGGCGTCCAGACCGTGTTTATCTTGATAGCTTCCGTTTACGTCCCTGAGTTTTCGACATGTGCTATCGTCAACTATATCTTCACCATACACTTACCGAATGATACGGCAGGCTGCGGTTGCATTCGAACCTTTATCGAACTCAGGAAATAAACAATGTCTAAGGTACTCCTTATCGGTTTCCGTTTCAGCGACATGATACGCTGTCGCTGTCTACTCCTGCACACTCACTGTCTGTGACTATGGTGACTCTGATGTTCCTCCGATTATGCCTTGTTTACATTACTAACATTTTACCATGGTTAACGTTAACCCGAGTTCATTTTAGTAATGTAAACGGTAGTTACCGTTAACGCGGGTTTCAAATTTAACTAGCGTCAACTTACGACGGTTATCTTGTAACGTTAGTAAGAAACAGCTGTGTAAACGCAAGTTAGTCATTAGGCACGAATCACTTCGTGAGTTTATTTCTTTCTTTATAGAAATATACAGTATGCTAGTGGTGCGTATCACTTTTAAAGTATAAAAGAATGATGGCAGAACTAATCTACAAAATTTGACGCTACAATTAATTCATTTGTGTTCATTTTTTATAATTTAATCCTCTTCCGTATAACAAGCAGATTCTTTACTCAACCACGGAAACCTCAACCTATTTCTTTACAGATAATGGTAGTACAAGCACGATAACCAAGTTAAGTTCGGTAGTATGAACGCAAGTTAGTTTTACCCATAAGTTTCACCATGGTAAAATGTAAACAAGGCATTACGTGGCTATCGATTCACGCACTAGTAACCTGACAGGTCAAAATTAGTAGCAGTTTTGAAATACCCAATAGAAGTAAATTGTTTGCAAATGTAAATACCATTGCATATATTTTGGGCGAGGTATATCCAATGCTCGGTAGTGTAATAATTATCTATATTCTCCCAACTATAAGTAGCCAGAAATTAATTACTCTGATCAGGGATCCTGTAAGCCCTCACAGTGAGGATGTCACCCCAAAATTTTTCGAACTGCCGAGAAATTTTAAAATTGTTGCAGCTAACAACAATCAATAGAAACGATGCAAAACTCTACATAAACTCTGCTATTCGCCCCCCTCCCTCTTAATTTTGGATTTGTACTCCTAAAAAGATCCTGGCAATCTTTCTCTCGCCAATCACAAGTTTCAGTTTGATCTTGCTTTGCGTCATAATCCCGCTGAAAGTCCCCATAAGCCGATATGGTCCTTTCAAGGATAAAAAAACAACTTAGGAAATTTTGCCACATGTTGTACAGTATATACGAGGTTTTATTAATATATTTTACGTTTGAAGTTAAATAATATTTTGTCATAATTTAGTAGAACTAAACTATATAATTAAATGCTTCTAATCATGAAACGTATATGTTTTTAAGAATAATCTAAATGTTCTGTTAACCGCCATTACAGTTAGGGTCTACAGGAAATATTTAGAATGATTAAATACTGGTAGACGATACATTGTAAACAGTATTAACACTATAAAAATAATAATAATTATTATTATTGTTATGATTATTTGCAGGTGTTCGTTGGCACTCCTTCAGAAGGGGAGCTTCAAAGAGGAGACGTGATTCGAAAAATAGGTGATTACGATACCCGAGGAGTGACTCATCAAGAAGCGCAGAATCTAATCAAAAACGCTGGCAATAACATGAAACTCGTCATTCAGAGGTAAGGAACTATTTTGTGGCTTCACAATCCTATTGACCTATTCCCAACAAGTTCTTACCTAAGCCCGACCGCGGAATGATCACAGAATAGAACTAGACACGGCACTACGTATATGACCCATAGTATCAAAAATGACTAGTACTGTCTTCGGTAACGTGGACTAGGACCCCTTACAGCAATAGATTAGACGAATGCTATGCACAGATAGATAAATTCATCATCGGTGTAAAGAAACATAAATAGAATCCATCGTTGTATGTGTGCCAATAAAACTTGTGCAGAGGTTGCGTAAATGATCGGTATATGTCAGACATACAAGCAATCAACACATTATGTACGATCCACGAAATATGCCTTGTTAATAGGAAAGAGACAGAAAAATACTAAAACGTGTCATAAACGGTAGGATAGTAATGAAACATTATGAGTAAAAAACCTTTCCTTATTTTATGAGTGTCTTGGGACATTGGTCCAAGTAAGGCTCTTGGCACCGCTGTTACATTTCTGTAAAAGAAATACGCACTCAACCTGTATTTAGTTTGCATTCTTCATTTAGATGCTTTTAGTATACTACGCGCCTGATATATTGTACTTCGAAGCCAGCTATTTTCCTACTTACTTTTCATCCTCTTACGTGTCGCCACTTCGCCCAGCAACCATTCACAGAGTTGCTTCTAATGTACTATGCTAAACTGAGTTGGAGCGGCAAGAACTGGTACTGGTGGGCACACTAAAATCTTTAATCACTGGTACGTACAGCAGTCACCCGCTTGCGTTGCACCTGTAGCAGGAATATCAGCTTTACGCCTGTGCTGTGTTCTGTGCTACGTTTGAAAACGCATTAAGTTTGAAAAGTTCCAATCCGTTTTATATAGCTGTTAACAAAAACAATTGAATTAAAAGCTATTACCTTTTGAACACTCGCGAAAAGTAAGTTATCTGCTAAAGGTGTTGGATATTTTCTATAGGCCTACTTATTTATATGACTTTTATTTCTACTACGGAATTGAAAGCGCGTTCATGTTATGTAATCAGTTTTCACCTCTTCGCTCTCTCTACACCAAAGATTTATATCAGTCGTGTATGACTCCCGAACAGGGCTAAGACACTTATATATGGCTCCCGGAAGGGGCTTATTCAGTCACATATTGCACCCAAAAGGGCTGAGTCGGTTATATATGGCTCATGAAAGAGCTGAGCATCATATATGGCGCCCGATAGAACGGAGTTAGTTATATATGGCGCCCGAAAGTGGCTCAGCCAGTTATATATGGCCTCCGAAAGGGTTGAGTTGGTTATATATAACCGAACGGCTGAGTCAATTATGGTGCCAGAAAGAAATGGGTCAGTTATATACGTCCCCCGAAAGAAACTGAGTCAGATTCCAAAAAGCTTCGTTGCTAACGCAAAAGTCAGTATAGGTAAAAGATGAACTCTCATTGGCTTTGCGAAATCAAATCCAGCAAATCGCGGAGACCATTCTTCGTGGCTATGAACTGTCTGTAGTTCAGATTCTTCCGTTCAGGGTGCTGTAATCGGAAAATCACGTGACTAACAACAACAACGTGTGCTTTGAATTTACAATAAAACGCTTCTTGCCCGTCTGTATAAACGAGTTGAAAAGTGCTCCATCAAATACTAACATAAACAGTGATCTGGATTTTAATCATAGCGATCATTCTCATGTACAGACTATGGCATAAAAACGGACCTTTTTTAAATGGAACGATACTGATACAACGGTTTTTTAAATAGAAGAATACATACACTGAGCCCTTACATATTGCCATTTGTAAAAATATGTGTAGTCAGGATCATGATTTAAAACTGAGGTCCTTCAGGTGACCATCATTTCGAAGTTGACACTCGGACAATCTTATCTATAGCACGTTCCAATATCTGAATAGGAATGTTTCTTATATCCGCTTTTCATCTCCGCAATGCTGCGAGGACAACATTGTTTTCAATTCTAAGTTAAATTGATGCCAACTCCTTTTTATTGTCAATTGTTTCACCTACACGTACGCAATTTGCAGAGATTGTGGTATAGAAATGGACATTTTTAATTTCATTGGGAAGTTTCTGTAATGCTATTGGCAACATTTACACATAATCTTATGGGATAATTTACAGTTGCAACCCTATAAGATCCGATTATACAGCAGATACATGAAATTGATTGTAAAGAGAGGATTAACCTGTCTGTGGAAGTTTTGGGTAAAATTCGAGAAAAAGTTTGTTACGTTTACTGTGGATAGTGTAATGAGGCCCACTTTCATCTTGTTGGTTATGCGGATAAGCAAACCTGTGGTTACTGGTTCGAGGATAGTCCCCGTGAACTGCGTGAATGTCCGTTACACAATTACAATGTTGGTGTGGTCTCGTCAATGGGAATAATCAGCCCCCTTTTTTAGAATGAGTATGAACGAGCTATCTATGTTACATCTCAACGTTCAGCCGACATGATTAACATATTCCTCACATCTGAAATTGCATACTTCCATTCAAATGAACTGTTTTGGTTCCAGAAAGACTGCACTACGTCTCGTAAGCAAACATACTGATGGAGCAGAAAAGAATAACATATTTTTTCTTCCATCATGATTAAAATGTCAAAGTTCGTGCTCTTGCAAATTTTGGCCACTCGACCGCGATTATTTTGGGAGATATAGGAGCCAAATTTTGTCTGTGGAAAATGGTCAAAAAGTATGGAAATATCCTTATTTTCTAAAATTGCTGAAAGAAATGGAAGACAAATACACAACAATGGGTACTGGGTAGAAGGCGCTACCTTCTGGAGGGTATATTCTTCATGGACGCCATCTTGAAATCCTCCATATTGAATCTCGATTGATTTTCTTAAATAAGAAACGGGTCGTGTTATGTATCATTGTGAGCTAGAAATTTACGGGAAATACGTTTCTGAAGTCAGTTTTGTCGTAAATGTATTATTGTGAGATATAATGGTATATTTCACTTTTATGTGAATTGAATAGCTTGAAAACACTTATTTTGTTCTTTTATAACGAAGGCAGAAATCAAAATGAATACAAAAAATAGCGATAGGGAACTATACTCAGAAACAATTTGTACACATTTGTGTTTCATTTCCTTTTTTATTAGAAAACAAAATGAGTGTTTTCAGGCTATTGCATCCGCATAGAAGTGGAATATATCATTATCTCTCACAATAATACATTTACGACAAAATTGACTTCAGACATGCATTTCCTGTAAAATTTTAGCTCAGAATGACACATTACACGACCCCCTTCCTATTTAAGAAAATTAATCGAGATTCAATATGGCGGATTTCAAGATGGCGACCATGAAGAACATATCCTCAGCAGGCAGTTATTGTGTACTTGCCTTCCACTTCTTTCAACAACCTTAGAACATAAGAATATTTCTACACTGTTTGACCAGTTTCCACAGACAGAATTTGACTCTTATACCATCGATATCTCCCAAAATAATCGCGTTCGAGTCGCCAAAATTGGCATGTGCATATACTTCGACATGGTAATGATGATGGAAGACAAGCAATTCTTTTCTGTCCCATCAGTATGTTTACTTGTCAGCCTGCGCCGACCTTTCGCAAACCACAACAAATCAATAGTGATATTTCGTAATAGATGATTAGATCTGAAAGTTCGTGATTACTTTCTGTGGGGTACCTTAAGAAAAAAAACAGAATACAAAGTGTTCATACAATTTTCCGGACCTTAGACGTAGCTCACTCCATTTATTCTGTGTCTTACGTGTGATACTTGTATCTTTTTTCTCACCATTCTTCGTCTGCATGGTACAAAAAAGCATGTGAACATTAGTTCGTCAATGGCATGCGGTTTTGCCAGATATCTCCGAGCGTATAGCCCCCTTACTTTAGCGCACCACCGCTTCACCCCAACTTACTCTAATTATCTAAAAAAAAAAAAAAAAAAATCAAACGGTTCTAGAATCTACATTACAATTCTAATTCGTTTTTTTTTATCAAATTAATTTCCTCGAAGACATGAAAATAAACCTGCAAAAACATACCTGAAATCTCCAAACTAGAATAATTTCCATATTTACTGTGTTAATATATATCCAAAGTTGAAAGGATTCTACAAGAATTTACTTCAAATTCGTAGATTCATTACTCAATAACGTTTCTCAAATACCTGAAAAACGCTTTTAAAAAAATCTGAAATTTTGAAACTTTTTCCTATTTCCTATACTCTTAAACACTGAAATGGTTCTGAAAAATACGTCAAATTCCATGGCTCCGCTTAGGAACAACAAATATTTGAAAATCTTAATATAAATCCATAGAAAATTATGAAATTTGGAAACTTTAAATTTACTATTTATTAATATGCCTTGGAGACTAAAAAGTGTTGGACCGGCGAGCAAGTGGTAAAGCGTAAAGTGTTTGTTTCAGGTTTTACACAGAAAAAAACAAACAAACAGCGGTGTTGATTCAACATGTTTCGGTGTCCCAGGGCGACCACCATTTTTGTGTTAAATCGTTATAACACATGGTGTTGATTTCGGTACTGGGAGCAAGAGAAAAAAAAATGTTAAGGCTGCAGCGAGATATTAACATGGAGTTTGAAGTTTAGCATCTTACTGACTGGACTAAATTGCCTGACAGGTAAATACGCTAGATTTAAACAGTATAGAGGTTCAAAAATACGTTGCTGAACCCCCAAAACAAACAAAGTTGCTCCCACGACTTATGCCATGGTTTAATTACTTTTTATTTGTTAATTAGGGATCAGAATTCCCATTCATTGAGAATTTATTCCATTTCTATGAAAGCAAACGATCTAGATGGCGACAGCAAACACTTGACATTCTCATCGTAACAACATGTCTAAGGCTGGTCAAGTTTGCTGTCGCCATCTAGAGCGTTTGCTTTCATAGAAATATAATACACGAGGGTTGGGGAATAAGTCATGGCAACTATTTTTTTTTTCTACGAAACTGATAACAAAGCCAAAGATTTTGAAATATGCAAATGGAAGGTGAGGACATATGCAAACGTTGCATGTAGGGAGTTGTTGGAGAAATATACATATCCCCAGCAGGATATTGCACACGACAAAATTAGTACAAAAATGGCTTCGTTTCATACGTATTTTATGTCGATGTACAACATTACAAACCATGACCAGTACACGTACAGGTAAGCATAAAGCCTAGAAACACATACCTGTTGCAGCTATAGTTCTTCGAATTAGTCTCCCAAAGAATTCACCACACACTGCCAACGATACCAGTGGCCTCACCATGCGCGCATTGTCTAATCTCACGGCGCACTGCTGTGGCAATGTCTTCACGTGTTCGAAAGTGTGTCCCACCTTGCGATTTCGACCTCATACCAAAACTGGAGACATTGCTCAATGAATTGGAATTCTGATCCCTAATTGACAAATGCAAAGTGATTAAACCATGGCAGAAGTCGTGGGAGTAACTTTGTTTGTTTTGGGGGTTCAGCAACGTATTTCTGATTCTCTATACTGTTTAAATCTAGTGTATTTTTCTGTCAGGCAATTTAGTCCAGTCAGTAAGACACTAAACTTTAAACTGAGCAGATCTCGCTGCAGCCGTAACTTTTTTCTCTTTCTCCCAGTAGCGAAATCAACACCATGTGTTATAATGATTTAACACCAAAATGGTGGTCGCCCTGGAACACCTCAACACCGCTAAATTTTTGCTGTGTAGATTCAGATCCAACTGTCGGATATTTTGAATTAAGTTCTCGTCAGTCGTATCAGGCTGATACCTTCAAACTAGATGTAGCCCACTTTCTAACCACATCCATCACTCTTATTCCAGTCTGAACCAAAGATGCGTCAAGGCTATTAGTTCAATTCAATTTAATTCAGACGGGGTCGTGCAGAGAATTAAAGATGTGTGTTACATACATGAAAAATAAACCAAGAATTATCTGTAACTATCTTATTAAACAAACTTCTTCATATGAAAAAGGTTTTCAACAGCTCTTCCAAATATCTTAAAAGGATCCTGGATTTCAAGCATGGACGTCTCTGACATGTTCAAATTGATGGTGGTGGGAGAGGGGACAATCAAAGAAAGCCTGCAAGTACGTCACAGTTTAGACTACTATAAGCTACATTATGCATATCATTCATACCAATATTGGGGGACACGTCTACCCCCGTCAGACACGACCATAATTTCAAGAGACTTTGCCTAAATTTGGATTAGCAATATGAAACAATTTGTTATTTTAAAAAAAAATAGTTTTGTAGTCTGCCTCAAGTTCTAAAATATTTTGCGATAGTCTAAAAATAACCTTGTAAGAGATCCTAAAAGTGTAAAAACGTGGATTTATTTAACATACTAAATCAGGTAAAATATAAATTTCGGAAACTAGAGAATTTTAATGTTATATCCTCAATATATGAAAACAATTTAAAACAACAGTTGTTACCTTGTGTTAAATTATAGGTTTTTTTATTTTACTAGAGGCATTAAAGTCAGTGAAAACAGGAAAGGACGTTCCGTATCTCCTTGTGGAACCCCTTTTAACGTTTTTATTTCTTTGGTGTTTTAACTTCATTATACGATTTTTATATGCAACTTCTATTATGTGAATTAGCGTCGAAGACATTCCCAATTTTTGTAATGACTGAAAAAGATACTCGTGTGAAACAGAATTAAAGACAGCTTTCAAGCCTGTACTAAGTAATACCTAATCATTCGAAGTATACCACTAAGCCACGGAAAGTAGAGACTTTTGGGTGCATTTTGTCATAGTAAAAATTATTGCGAATATCTTTAATTTTCAACATGGGTTGGGACAAATTCAAACGTTTATAGAAACTCAACCTTTACACAAGACCCATCCAGTAACCCGGGCTCGGGATTACAATTTTGTCTGTCCTTTTCAGACAGACCAGAACCAACTGGACCGACTTGTCGTCGCTGTTGTTGTTTTATGGAACCAAACAGTTCCCTAGAAGAACACAAAATTCTTTAACTTCTTAACAATAGCTTATATATTGTTTATTAAAATAAGATGGGACATGAGGCTAGAAAAGGAATTTAAGGATTTAGATCGTGATGCATGGTAAGCCAGGACAGTTACCACATTATATTTGAATTTCTTCTTAGATTAGAATAACTTTTATTTAAGAGTTCACAAACCTAATCTAATTGTTTTTTGTCTTATTTTTAGAGGAGGCGATGCTGGTCCAAGGCAACCTGTTCAACCTGTGATTCCGCAACTACCAAAGCCTCCTGTAGCAGGTGGTGTTGCAACTCCGTTCCTCGCAGCTGGTCAGCAGAGATCTCCTGCTGCACCTACATACGCAACCCTTCCTCGAAGAACACCAGCTGCTGTTCCACCGGCCGCTCCTGCAACTCCTCCATTACCGTCATCCTCATTCAGCAATGTTATCCAGACGCCAGTGGCCAACTTGCCAGTGACCGTGTTCCCTCCACCATTGCCGTTGTCCTTGGATGTCTCCAACCAATACAACCAATATGAGGAGTATTACTATGAGGAAGAAAAGGAAAAAGTGGCGGTCACAAACCAAGTAAGTACTTGTTCAATTAACTAACATTAGTTCATTTGTTGATTATGTTCAAGAAGGTGCAATTTCTGATAACTCGTGTCCATTAGAATGCGCTCTGTATCCCAGTTAGTGAGTGGAGTTGTACTATTGCTGTACGACACATAAGCGTTGTAGGTGCAAGTATTACTCCTTTGTGAAAATCCAAATTTGGTTTACTCACCATCAGGTGCAATAGGAGTGTAGAAAATAAAAAAATCATAGTAAATAATATCAGTTACGATATTGGTTAGCAACACGAACATCGGAGTCATGCAAAATGACATGTTCAGGGAAAGATGTGTATCTCCATGGTAACAGTAACGTTCACCAGCGCTACCAAATGTTCACCAGTCTTATCGTGCAGCCAATGGCGGGGTGAGGAATTCATAAAGACCATAACAACTAACTGTGTTCAAAATAGCAAATAAGAAACTCGAGAGGCATTCGGAATCAATTCCTATCTCCTAACTCCTACTCTCTTCGGGTAGGAAATATTGAAGGTACCTTTGTTTCTTGCTCCGAAGCAAATGGTTTCGTACGTCCTTCGACAGGCGCGACATCTGTTGATAAATGTGAGAAGATATCTCAACTTTCGTTATTATGTCCATACGTCGATTGCTACTGTAAACATATAGAAAAAACCGCAAAAATATCACATTTATTCCCCTATAGTATAAGAATTACGGGATGCACAACAACAAATTAGTATGATTCCAAAAACACATTTCGTTGGAATGTTGCGTGCTATGTCCGCCAGAACTTTTTGAACGAATTTGAAACCCAAATTCGTGAGTGTATATTTAGGTTTTCACGATTTGCTCTATTTAACGTAAAATATCTAATGCTTTTGTAAAGTTGGAGACGTGGCGTCTCCCTATCGGGGTTCTGGTGGAATTACTAGCTGCAACATTCCTTCACATGTAAAGAACAATGCATCCCTGTGTGTTGCGTTTAATACAAACTGATGTGTAATGCTAAAATGCTTTTATATTTCGTGCGTACTATGTACAAAAGCACAAATGACCTTTCAACATTTTTGAATTACCGAGAAAGAAAATCAAATAACAATGGTGCGTTGTGTGTTATAAACTGTGTACAAACGTAAATCTCTATTTTGTTTTTATTTTGCGAAGCTTGAAATATCACGGTAGCATTAATACCACAGAAAAATAAGAGCTTGCTTGGACAAACTTTACTTTATGGCCCGCATCTTCCGCTAGGTATTGAAGAATATGTACGCTTTACATCACTTATTACTTTACCACTAATTGTCGCAGGCAATTCTATAAATATCTAGTGACAACCAGCAATCCATAAAGTATTACGAAAAGCTATGTCATTATTTCGTTAAATACGCACTTGAGTTGATCAACACCCAATAAACATGGTAGCATGCGGAGGAATACTTATGGCGAAATTCCGTCTCAGGGTTCGATTTGCTATAAATTACGAAGGGGTGATCCTAAAGCTAGTGATTGCTGGTAAGTTTCAAAATATTACCTGAATGGGTAGAAATACAAGGATTTTATCCCTGGTTAGGATGATATTCGGAATCAACAACCGGTGATAAAATACTCACACACCAGGGAAGTTCCCCGACATCCCCTCAGCAAATCGAACACTGCTTTGTGTTATGAATGAATATCCACAAGAAAACACTGACAGTATCTCGAGAGAGCGAAGGGGGTTAGTTAAAGTCAGGTTAGATATTTTTCTGTAGACGTGATGTACATGGTGTTTAAAAGACACTGCATGGGCTTGCCCTCAATGTGCAAGATTCTAAATAGTTCCTGGTTTCTCTCTCGCCCTTTCAATTTTATTTTACCATTCAATGACTCGAAACATTGTGTTTAGACGTGACAAAGATAAAGAGCTTCCCCCGTATCGGAAATGGCGTAAGACATGCTGTTACCGCCCATACAATTCATTTTATCTTATCGAAACATTGTATACTTACTGTACTCTACATTGTGCTATTGTTTGTCCTAATCTTCAAATACGTTGTATAGCCAAATACTCAAGAGTTTGTTAGATGTAAATAACTGTATTCTAACTTTTCGTTTTCTATACACCTACAAATGAGGCGCTTATTATGCGTAGGAACTTGAGAAAGTATATGAGAGTGAACAACGTGAGTATTTCCTTCAAGCTCACTTTAAGATAATAATGCAAAAATCTGCAATGCAATGATGCAAATGCTATAATCAAGGTTCCTAGTCATTACCAGGTGAACGTGAAGTGATAATAGAATAGATATGCTACAGTGAATGATAAAAACATGCAATTTGTCAGATCTCCCCAATGGTGATGTAACCCCGGAATTGTCAAGTACACGGCCCCAACTTAACTTTTACTGAAAGTGTGTGGCATAATGTAGATTAAAACTCTCTATAAAATCTGGAACAATTCAACTTGCTTCTCTCCAATTTTTGCTTTACTTCCCCAAACCAAAAATACTGACTGAATCCCTGGATAGAAATGTTTCATAACTTCTGATTTAGAGGTGTGAAATCTTTAAGCTGCACTAAAATTAAATCGAATTTAATTTAGTACGGTGAAACGCAAATGTTATTTTAAAAAAACTAGTTGGATTTATTTCACAATTTCGCCGCTAGACATAAAAATATGTATACAATTTATTTTCTTTCATTAAAGTACTGTCCAATATTTACTATGTTAAATGTACTTCGGATAGTAACATTTTTATATAGGGCTATTTTGGTGAAACAGGCGGTAACATACCTTCTGCCATGTCTCGCTGGGTCTTCTGGGTAAACTAAATGGCCGAACTTTCGGAAAGGCACCTTTAATGGTACCTTCATGAAAGGTGCTATAAAAGGTCCTTCGAGACTCTTCCTTTAGGTTTCGAACGATCTTCAATATGGCGGCGACGAAGGAAAAGGTGGTGATTTCGAACGCCCTCACACTTTTACTCGTTTCCTTGACTCTGATTCATGTGACTTCGCTTCCACTTTTTCGCTTGTCTCTGTTTATTTGTTGTTGTTTTTTTTTAACAAAATGAATATCAGCAGGCCACTGATTGGTTATCACTGCGCACGCGCAACAGCCCCTATCTGCTTACCTGCCACACCAGCGCCTCTAGAATCACTCGCATCTAAGGAGAGCGCGCGTGGAAACAATATCTTTGTGCAAATCGCGTGTGCAATAAAAAACACCGAAGCTGACTTACCTAACCTCTAAGTGCCCTTGATCAGTACTTTTATTAAACTTCCTAATGCATATATACATAAAAAAGAAAAACATATTTTTCTTAAAAACATATATAAAAGTAGCAACGCCAGGATTCGTTCCCGGGACCTCGGGATTAGCTTCCCGATACCTTATCCACCAGACCAGGCTGGGAGTTGTAGGATAAGTGCTTGTCGATGTTAGTTATAGTTCAATGAGGTCTGCGGTTGCGCGAGAGTGGGCCACGCCCTGGAAACATGTTCGTACCTTAGATGCTACTCTAGAATAGATTCTAGAGTACCGGAAACGAAAATAAAACAAGCTATTCTCTCTTCCCATAAGTCTTGCAGAGCTAC
>JAGDQP010055012.1:0-11771 GCA_022664845.1 Lepisma saccharinum
AGCATGATATTAATAATTCTAGAATGCCTCTACCGCCTGTCAGAAGAATTCTGGGGAAAACGCTCTTTGGAATTGAACTGATGAAAAAAAAAGTTATAACAGCCCAAGAATTCAATATTCTGCTAGAATCCTTGTAGGTCCCATCCTTAGCATGATATTAATAATTCAATAATCGTTCGAAAATTGATAGCACCCTTAAAATTGAAAATTCTGGTAGAATCTCTGTAGTTTGTAAAAAAATCTGTAGTAGCCTCAAAATTGAAAACTCTGCTAGAATCCCTGAAGTGCCCATCCTTAGGAAGATATTAATAATTCAGTAACCGTCTGAAAAATGAATTATAGAGAAAAGATGAATAGTCTAAGTAAGGAATTTAAATTGAAAGAAAATATATAGACTTTTTAAAAAAGCTCAGCTTCATTTTGAATTCCTAAGCAACAATGTACGATAATTTTATTTTATTCATCTAGATGGTCCTGTGAATGCAGAGTGAGACAGCAAACAGGATGTTAACACTATTCATATAGAAATGAGATTAAAATGAAGAATCCTTTGTCTGGTTTTTCCAGAGAGGAATGTAATCTTTTTATTTTTGAACGATAAACAGATAGAGTACACTATTTGTATACTTCTTACTATGTGTACACTAAGTGTGTAAATTGTTTTGAAAATGAAGGTTTAAATTTGTACTTCCTTATAGACAAGAAGATAATAAGCACGTGAAGATGACTTATGCGTATTAGTCAATTATCATAGTACAATGACTATCTGCTAGACAAGTGAAAAATACATTGATTATGAACAGTGCATGTTAGTTCAGACAAACAGATAAGTGATTTCATTATTATTGTGTAGTCATCCTCTGACGTTTGAAAGCATCTTTTCTGATATTGAAGTGAGTGTGTAAATCAGAGTTGGATGCTCATGAGGTTAGAATGTTCAAATATTGATGGAAGATAAATGAAACATTTGCATTTCATCAGAGTCATAAGAAAGAAAATCATAGTAATCTCTTTACTTGATGAGGTCAGAATGTTTAAATCTTGTTAGAAGATTAAAATGCTAAAATATCTCCTTTTCCGCGAGAACCTCTTCCCCTTGACATGGGGACCCCTTGAGTGTAAACTTGTTTGATTAAACTTTGTGAACTGTCTTTTTTCTGACGTAGTATATCTCAGATCGTCCCTCATGATTTGAAGTTTCCTTTTACAGAAGATAATAAAATAGTGTGTGGTGAGGTCATTTTACTAGTCACTTCTGATAGTACATTGCTTGTTTCTTAAAGTAGGAACAATACACTGATTATCAGAAGTAAGTGCCAGTCTCTAATGTGTAATTTCTTCACAGAAGTTAAACATTTGATTTAAATATTGCTGAAAACGAAAAATAAGGAAGTGATTGGATTATTTTTCTTGTTTGGTAAACTTCTGCGCATTAAAACCTTCTTTCTAATAGACGAGTGAGTGTGTGATTTAGAGTTTGTTTTAAAAGGAAGGAAGTTCTTAGATTATTTCGAGATAGAGAAATACACAATTTTAATTTATATTTGTATCTTAACTTAATCCCTTCATAATTCTTTGAGATGACGTCCTCCCCCTTCCCCCGGAAGAGCACTCTTTTGAGAAAGAGATGAAAAAATGAAGGAAGTTATTAGAGGTATGAAGTACGCATTCGTTAGAAGAAACTGAAAAAAACCATGGAAATCATCAGCTAGGAATGACAAGGAAGAGGATTCGAACCCGCGTGTGCCTTTGGCGTTGATCTGAAATCCGCGAGGGAGGCAGACACATCTATTTTGGTGGTAAAATTGCGAAAGGAAAATCCTTTTAGCGTGGTTGTCCCTACAAGATTACGGGGGAATTTTAAGGAGAAAATAAATCCTGATAGAAAACCCTGTAGCTCGCTCCATAGAAAACTATAGTTCCTCTCCTTAGAATTCACGGGCCCCTTAAAAATGAAAATCCTAGCAGAAATGTACGTGCTGTCTTGGAAATTCACAAGCGTTTAGTGCTGATCTGAAATCTGCGAGCTCAATTTCAATCTAGCTTTAAACTTTAAATGCATGCTTTCAGCTCTGAATTTTTTCACGGAGGTTTCTATTTTTTCCTTAGTCACATCAGGCAAATATATGTTATTCAGTTTAATTTTGAGATTGAGTCACCTATCTTCCGATTAAAGCTACTTATCAGCATTAAAAAGTAACCCAATTTAGCTTTGAATGGAGAGGGCTAAACGTATGTTGAAGAATCTTTTTTCATTGAGCGGAATACTAATGATTGTAAATATAAATATGTTCAAATAAGTAAATTTCTATTTTATTAGAGTGCAGCATAGAGCGGAAAATATGAACCGTTGTAACTCAGTGGTAGAGCGTTGAGTTAGTATTCGGAAGGTCCTAGGTCCTAGATCCCTGCAGCTGAACATTCTGACAGATTTTTTTCATGTTTTTTTCGGCAGGCACACCAGGGATATGTCAGAATGGCACCTTGAACATAGCCCCTAATGGACACTTTCGGGAAGTATCAGGTGCAGCATGAGAAGGACATATCAGATGACTGGAGATTAATGTCTTTTAACGTTAGCTTTAAAAAAATGAGAGGGTAGCAAGACAGATAGATCAAAAAAGAGATAGAAATATACATATATACAGAGAGGAGACAGACAGAATGATTGATAGTAGAGAGACAGAGAGATAAACAGACAGAAAAAAGATAGAAAGAAAGACACATATATACACCGAGTCATAGTAACACAGACTATTTTTGCAGTGATTTTAAATTTTAGTAAATTGTTACTATTATAACTGAGGAGCTCATGTGCTTGAATAGAAAGAAAGCAGAGTATATGTTAGCTTGATTGTAGAGTTGGAGGAAAAGCGAGCATAGTGAAGACTAATAAGATTGCATAGGAAGGAAAGAGGCCGTTGGGAAGACAGGTGAGATAAATGTAATGCTGAAGGGAAAGAGACTGTTGAAAATAATTAACAGAAGAGTATTCAATCTAGTTTAACTGGCTGTATAGAACGTGGTTTCTAATTTGAAACTTCCACCACAGTTTAAAATAATAACTGAGAATCTCAGCTTTCAATCTAGCTTAATTGACCATGTAGAAAATGATTTTAGATTTGAAACTGATTTCAGATTTGAAACTTCTAATAGAGAGATAGACATACAGATAAGAATAAGGAGATAGAAAACACACATACATATATACACAGAGATATAGTAACACAGAAGTTTGTTAAAATAGAGAAAGGAAGATACATGAAGAGAGACAAACTGATAGAAAGTAGAGAGAGAAATAGATAGACAGATCAGAAAAAAGAGATAGAGAGAAAGAAAGACACATATATAGACAGTCATAGTAACACAGATGTTTGATAAAATAGAGAAAGAGAGAGAGCCAGACTGATAGAAAGTAGACTAAATTATTATAAAAAGTGGAAAAATGCCTTTATTTTAAACTCTTGTGGAAAAACATTGTCTTGATGCGTGTGATCTTTAACTGAGAATGAGATGAGGTGAAGATATTTTGAAATATTTTTATCAGTAATACGTCAGAGATAACAGTCCACTCTTTGAGTTTAAACAGAATAAAAAAATATACACATAGTTGTCAAATTTCTTTTGATATGACTCATTCAGTGTTGTCAATTTGTACTTATGAGAAAAGAATGAGCCTTCTGTTAAAATATTCAGTTAATGAAGTCTTGAATTATTTTGATAATGCATCTCCTGTTAAAATATTCAATTGTGAAGAATGATCACGATTTAAGTGTATGAATTACGATTAAATCCAGTCTTGTTAAATATTCTACAATTAACACCTTGGGTCAGATGATAGAGCGCTGCCTTTGCTTTGGAAAAGTCTTCGGTTCATACCTAGCAGACATATTCTAAGGGGAGTTTTACCGGGGTTTCTTATCAGTCACACCAGGATAGTGTTCAAATACTAGCTTTAACTTAGAGCCTGGCCAAGTTAACTTGTAAATGACACCCGGTATTGTCACTTAACTCATATAAATAAATAAAATAAATCTCCAGCTGGGGGAGAGAACATAAGTATGAATACCGTAGAAGTGACATGATGCTTGATCTAATTTAGTGAATGAAGGAAATAATACATAAGAATTAGGGGTGTGGTCATAGAGAAAGTAAAGAAATTTAAATACTTGGGAGCAAACGTAGCAAGCAAAAATGAGGTCATGAAATAAATAAAAAGTCGCTTAGTATCGGAAAACTCATGTCCTAAAACTTCTAACATCGCGAATAATATCAATGAAATTGAAATTAAAAATATACAGAACGGTTATTCTGCCAGTAATACTTTACGATTGTGAAAGTTGGAGTACGACCCTAGCAGATGAACATAATTACGTGTATTATATAGAAGGCACCATCCGGGCATTTGCCTGGCGTAACTGTGAATAAAAAACGCGGAAAACCTCAGGATGGTCAGTCGCAAGGAATCGAACCCATGACCTATCAAATGCAATGTGAATGTTCTTTTCTTTTATTTATGGCATATAAACTGTAGTTTAAAATTAAATTTGATTTCTTTTATTTATGGCCTTTACTTCGTGTCTCAGTGTCTCAGTGCGAAGGATAGAGGAGGGGCAAGGATACTGGAAATTGACTTGACTGAGCGGATGTGAGACGTTTATTACTCCACATGCATACTTCTATTAAATCAAGTTAAACAAAATTTACTGACCCATTTCAGCTCTGATTAGTACTAAACTTGAAAGTAAGGTCTAAGCAGTCACTAATTTAAGTTCCTTTGAGCTAAAAGTAGGCTTGACGTGAACTGAATATATGTGATCTCGTTGGGAACTTGACTTGACTGAGCGGATGTGGTAGGTATATTACTGCCCCAATGCATACTGCTATGGAATGAAGTTAAAAAATGTTTAAAGACCATAATTAATTTATCCTTTTCTTTTTTGTACGCTACAGTCTACTCATTCTAATAGGCGTAAAATAAGTAATCTTAATTAAACCATGTTATTAAAAAATATTACATTTCACACTAAGGTTCAAAAACAATCACCATTTAAAACCTTATCAATCCTCTTAGAAAGATGTTCATATGTAAACGGGAAATAGCTCAGTACTAGAGCATTCCATAGTATTTATTAGCTGATGACTTCAGTCCCAGCGATCAATCATCTTAAGTGAGCATGAATGAATGCAGTATTTTAGAAAAATGTACAAACATGTAAGTATATCATAGTATTTCACTCATCTCTAATGTTTGAAATCATCCATTCGATTATAGCGCATGTCATATATGCTTTTTCCACGGAGAAACAAAATATGCATGAGTTTTCCCGTTTCCTTCAACTTTTCTTCATCCCACTAATTCTCTCATTATCATACATTGAAGTAAATGGAAAGTTCCCTAAATGCCTTAAATAATATTCATTTCAATTTATAGAATGTGATATTTAGAAAATTAACAAACATGGAAAACTTTACCCGAGTTCAGATCGGTGAGGAAGAAAATATTTGAAATTACTAGTCCACTAAGGTCTAGTTATCAGTAATCATGTGACACTTACTTCGTGTGGTGTGCTCTTCTCTGTGTTCAGATATTTAGTCGAAATATTGAACTCAATATTATCTTCAAACATCGATGTGAACATGAAATCAAGTAGTTTTCCTGACTTTTCTAGTGAAATGTTGTCATAGTACAGAGATGAAAACTATGATAATCATCAGTGAGGAATGCCTAACAGAAGGACTCGAACTCACGTCTGTGTTTGGTGCTGAGCTAAAGTCCGCGACCTCGATCATTGGAGCATAGGAAGTGGGGGTACAAAGAAAATATTCTATATTAAGCTCTTAATTGAATGCGATATTGCAAACGGTACCCTCATAGTTTTAAAATAATCATTCAGAATCTCATCCTTTAATATAGCTTGGAACTTTAATTTGTGTGTTTTTTTCCTTCATCATATTAGCTCTCCTCAGTGAAGAAGGAAATACGGGGAGAAATAGCAATTATATTAATTAAAGATAACATTAACATTTGCCTAAACAATAGAATACCTCGTAGGTTCAGTGGTGAGTGCCGGGCTTGGACCTAAATCGTCTCGCCATACATGGTCGATCCATAATCAAGTCACTACAGCAAAGGCGAATGAATAACTTTACAATGTGATTCGAATGAGTCTCGGTGTCAACTTTTTTCTATAAGAAAGCAGTAAGATTTCCAAAAATCAATGAATCAATCAAAATATGGTAGATAGTTCGTATGTAACATATAATTTTAAATCAGATCACACTTTCTAAAACACACTGTTAGAAAATCAGAAATTAAACTAAGTTTTCTTGAAGAAGTTCAATTATGTCAGATCTTCGTTTTGCCTAAACAGAAAAAGATATATAGCTAAACTCGATTATGTGTGGAAGATAATGTTTTTAGTTAACACTTTTCTAGAGTAAAGAGATGGAAAAGTAGTGATCAATGTCTTTTTTAGAAGCTCATTCAACTATTTCATCGATGAAAATTAAGAAAAAAAAATATTAGTGTTGATACCGTCTAACATACTTTGCTAGTACCAATCGAAAGTGCGCCATATTATTAAGTGGACAATGAGTGGAAAGACTAAATAATTCACCTAGTAAATTAAAAAGTTGTATTTCTTCGCAATTACACATAAAAAAGTAATTATTTTTGCTTAAATAATTTTTAGCAGTATTTCAAATTCCTATATTTAAAGAAAACAATTTATAGTTTCTAAGAATGAGAACATAGAGAAAGTAATCTAATTTGAATACTTATGAAGATATGTAAGAACTAAAACGAGGCAATGGAAGAAATAAAAAGTTCCTTAACATTAGATATAACATGTTTGATTAAAGCTTGCTACGACGACGACGGTAGTAATCGCTTACGTATAAAACAATTCTAAGAAAATTGAAGGCTAGAACGATGGCGGTCGTGATAATTTTTTACATATTTTTTTATGCGGCGGTGTTTTTTATTTCGAAATATACAATCTAAATTGCTGATATGTGTAAAGATACGTCCAAACATTTGAAAAGGAACACTAGCTCTAGCAATTTTTATTCTTTTATGAAAACAAACGGTGTTCTTTATTAGAAGTATAGAATCTAAATTGCTGTTATGTGTAAAGAGACGTTTAATCACTTGAAAAGGAGCACCACTATTAGCAGTTCGCATTATTTTATTAAAACCAGCGGTGGTTTTATTTAGAAGTATAGAATCTAAGTTGTTAATATGTGTAAAGAGACGTCCAAACATTTGAAAACGAATATCGCAGCCGTAGTATGTAAAAAATTATCACGTCCACCATCGTTCTAGCCTTCAATTTTCTTAGAATTGTTTTATACCTAAGCGATTACTACCGTCGTCGTCGTAGCAAGCTTTAATCTAACATGTTATAGCTAATGTTTAGGAACTTTATATTTCTTCTATTACCTCGTTTTAGTTCTTACATATCTTCATAAGTATTCAAATTAGATTACTTTCTCTATGTTCTCATTCTTAGAAACTATAAATTGTTTTCTTTAAATATAGGAATTTGTAATACTACTAAAATTATTTAAGCAAAAATAATTACTTTTTTATTTGTAATTGCAAAGAAATACAACTTTTTAATTTACTAGGTGAATTATTTAGTCTTGTCACTCATTGTTCACTTAATAATATGGCGCACTTTCGATCGGAACTAGTACCGATCAACGAGACGTCCCTACTAGTCCCAACGAGATCACATATATATAGTTCATGACAAACCTACTTTTAGCTCAAAGGAACTTAAATTAGTGACTGCTTAGACCTTACTTTCAAGTTTAGTACTAATCAGAGCTGAAATGGGTCAGTAAATTTTGTTTAACTTGATTTAATAGAAGTATGCATGTGGAGTAATAAACGTCTCACATCCGCTCAGTCAAGTCAATTTCCAGTATCCTTGCCCCTCCTCTATCCTTCGCACTGAGACATAGATGCCTAAAGGCCATAAATAAAAGAAATCCAATTTAATTTTAAACTACAGTTTATATGCCATAAATAAAAGAAAAGAACATTCACATTGCATTTGATAGGTCATGGGTTCGATTCCCTGCGACTGACCATCCTGAGGTTTTCCGCGTTTTTTATTCACAGTTACGCCAGGCAAATGAACGGATGGTGCCTTCTATATAAGCCCTGACTGAAAACTTCCACCATCTTTCCCCACTCCTCTATCCTCCGACCTGAGCCTTAGATGCCTAAAGGCTATAAATAAAAGACATCAGATTGAAATTCAAACTAAAGTCTACACTCACACCAGGGAAATGCCGGGATGGTACCTTCTATATAAGCCCTGATTAAAAACTTCCACCATCTTTTACCCCTCCTCTATCCTCCGGCCTGAGCCTTAGATGCCTAAAGGCTACAAATAAAAGAAATGCTAGATTAAGCATCAGGTCACTCCTACGGTATCCGTTCTTTTGTTCTCCCTCCAGCTGGAGAGGTATTTTATTAATTTGTACAAGTCAAATGACAATGCTCATTAAATCATGAGAGGCTCCTGTATCCAAATAGATATCTATTTTTTCTCCCCGAAAATATCCAAAAATGACAGGTTCAATATTCTCATTTGATCGCGGCCTACTCGACTGCAATGGGTTCCTAGTTCGATCCCTACGATTTATCGTGGCAAAAGCTGATACCTGCGGTTCCTCTCTTTGTTTAATCCTACATTGTGATATGTGATGGTTTAGTCTTCCGCAGTAAGTATACTTAACCCTTTCTGTTTTTTGATCGGAATGTTGATCATTCACAACATTATTCGTTCTTTTAAAAATAGCAGGATTTAGTGCTTGAGGAGCTAGTTCCATATTACCATCCTGCTTTGTCGGCATCATAGCGGCTACGGGAAATGTTTTGTTAGAATTATGTGCGTCAAGCTGTCTAGTATACAGGAATTCTTCTAGTAGCAATGACTGTACCTCCAGGGCAATTTTCTCTAATTCCTTTACACTTGTGATTTCCTTATTGTATAGAAATGTCCTAAATTTAGGGTGGGCTTTCCCTATGATGTTTTTTACTATCTCTAACTCTGTCGGTACTTCCGGCAATCTGTGATAGAGAAAATACATCTCACGCACAAAAAATGCTAGTGCTTCGTCTGGACGCTGTACTTTTAATTGAAGCTCTCTTTTCAGTTCCGCTTCGTACTGAAAAGACTTGAATTGCTGAAGGAAAGCATGTCTCCACGAGCTAACTGAATTGAATGGACTCGAAAAATAGAAAGAACGGAGCGCCTCATCCGTAAGTGCTACAGGTAACAAATTCATCAACACCTGTTCTTCCGAGAGAGAATTTATCTTAATATAATGCTCCAGTTCGTCTAGAAATTTAAAACAGTCCTGTGTGCCATCAAAACGAGGTACTCTTACTTTCAAATCTTCAAGCGTTCTATTTACATGTGTGCTACTTCTTTGTTCACTACTATTCCCGCTCGAATTTTGATTTTCGTTCCCTGTTCTCTGAGCATTACCTTGATCTATTTCCTTTTGATTTGTTTTAGCTTTTATTTTTTCTAGAACCTGCTCAGCATTCATGTTATCGTCTAACTTTTATCCTAATACTTGACTTAGCACGCTCAAATCTAATGCGACTGCCATATTGTTTGTTATTTCTTTTCCGTTACGTAATTTCATAAATTGAATATCTTTCACTAACGGTTTCTATAACACCTTACTGAAATATCCCGCGACCTCGAGCCCCCATTATGTTTTACTCTCTCTTCCTCTTAGTGCTGATTTTAAACAGTCCGGATATAATAATCGCTCAATACGTCAACAAGTATGACTAGGTCCCGAGAAGAATTATATATGGAGAGAAAACATACAAAAATTTTAGTAGAGAAATAAATATCTATTACTTACTTTCTGCTTTACTAATATATAGAATAAGTTTAATTCTCTAAAAAAAAAAGTGAAGTATGTCACATTTCGTTATGTATTATTCTAGAGAATTACCATTAACGTCGGGAATTTCAGGTCAGGATATCAAAAGCCGTTACGGAATATGCTCTCAATTTTCTTAGACTTAAAGATACACATGAATAAAAAAATATAATATTTATTTAATATAATTGAATATAATATGTCGTTGATTGTATACTGCTTGCGGGTTACTATTATTCCTGTTAACTTTATAGAACTATTCGGAATTAACTGATGAGGTATACCTTATTGATAACCCGTACTAATTTATTTAGGCGTCCTTGTCCTTATTTAAAGGAACTGTCCCGTAATTCCTCCCGTTACTCGATATCGGTGCTGAAATTCTAGCTAAGAATTATCTGAATACGTTGAGGAAGTTAAGTACGTTTCGTACCTAAGTTAGTGATACAAAATTGTATTCTGCAATGCCTCTATAACAAACTTCTAGCATTCAGAAGCTATTTATTATATTTCTTTTCTGATAGACATTATTCGCCATCAGTAGGATCTCTTTTCTTTTAATATGTATATATTTTATAGAGCCATTTTAGAATTCCTCCTATAAAAATGTGAGCTTAGTCTTTGAAGTATGTTCAAGTTTCTAATTGAATACTAAATTATTTACTCTTATTTTATAATATAATAAGTTACTAATGTGAACAGTTTCTTTCTAGTTAAGATTAATTTAATTACCGGTATTCTCGGTGTTTAGTTTCCATTCTGTCTTCCTATACGTTATACGGTGACGAACTATCTTGAAAACTATTTGTTAAAAAAAAAACTAACTTTGGAAAGATACGCTGAACACTTTACTTCTGCCTACCCAGCCGCGTCCTCCTCGAACTACCTCATGCTGGAAGGGTTGAGCAGTGAAAGAGATAACACAATAGAGCCCTCCTCGTTTAAATAGCAAAGCAACAACAACGGAGCCTATTCATGAGGACTCGCGCGAATCCTGAAAGCCAATCAGTTTGAACTACTCAAACAGAGAAAGGGACCTCGTGGTTTTGGATGATAAAGCAAGCCAGGAATAATAGTAACAGCGCGCTCCTCATCTTCCCATGGCTTGAAGACGCTGTAAAGAACTAAAAAAAAAGAATGCAACAAAAAACTAGATACATCTATATCACAATTACAATAAGATTAAACATACAATTTCCTATAATATACTATTTCCTTGCGCAAGGATTTTCACTCACAGACTCATACACACACACACATACATATACAATGAAATATAATTAATATAGTTACTTGAAAAATATTTTATTACACGGTAATTAGTTATGATGGTATTTCCTTCATAACAAGGTGATTTTTGGCCCTAAGTGTGTCTATTAAGAGCAGTTTGATCTCTAACAGCCTTTTAAGAAGATGTTTGTTTTCTAAGACACTCTACTCTGGTGGCCTGGTCCAGTTTATCGAACATGGAAAACGTGGAAGAACGTTTTGAAAAGTATAATAGGCCAGTGTGGTATGGTAGTTCTCGTTGGGCTTTCAGGGTAATACCTTTCCATATTTGGTTTGTTGTATAATCTTTTCTAAAAAAATCTTTGCCACTAGATTGTTGTTTTAATGGGGAAATGTTTGTTCTATTTCAGAACAACGGTGCTAGAAAGTGTGTTTCTAGATCTTTGATAATAAGTGTACACCTCTCATATGTACTGACTTACTGTAATCATTTCCTTACTAATCATTTCTGTAAGGCCTATCTGGTTTTGGTGATTGTGGGTTTCTTGGACAGTTTTGCTACTGCTTACTTGACCCCGAAAGTTGTATTCGGTTTAGATTATATATATATATATATATAT
>JAGDQP010055013.1:887-13230 GCA_022664845.1 Lepisma saccharinum
AATTTTATTTTTGTGTTGCACAATATTTGTCCCGGGTTGGCTTTATAAAAAGTTGGTCACCCTATCTGTACTTGAACATTGTATACACAGTACGCTGAAAAGTGATTCTTATTTCGTTATTGAAAATATGGCAACCCTAGTTAGAGCGTGATTCAGGCTCGCAGCCAAGGAGCAGGACACCCCAAAATTTTCTTAACCACTCCAAAAAACGTATTTTTATGTTTGTAAATAGGATATGAAACAGTATATCTTTACCTGTGCCACCTAAATTTACTGCGAGTCAATTCAGTTTGTGATTAGCGGTGCTCTTGGTGCAGTTAGGGTAATTAGTAAAAAGTCGCAATTTTACAGCTGGCTAAAATTTTACAGTGGCAAGCAAGTCCGTTAGCTTTCTCCAATTAGCCTTAATCAAAGTGTGTAGAGAGAAACTGATTTGAGATTCGAGTTCAGCCCCCAACGTTGCTTTATCCGGTCGTTTAAAATCTGACGACTCTTAATCTGGTAGGGCCTTTTCATTTGGTTAGCTGTCTCCATTTTATAAATTCATACTAGCACCTCAACCAAAACAGATAAAATAAATTTAATTAAGATTTGTCGAATTTAAAACTCGTAAGTTATGTGTTTAGCTTTTCATTTAAAGACATGAAAGCGGGTAGAGAGAAACTGGCTTCAGATTCGAATTTAACTACCTCGGCCTCGGCTTCTCTGACTTGTGCCGACACAATTTTTCTTTCCAGTATTTTTTTACTAGACGCACTTCAGAGCATTGGCACCGAGCTTAACGATTGAACATTTTCAAACATCTTGTACTAGCGTATACCAATGGTGGATACAGAGAGGGGACGTGTCTTCCTTAAGCGGAAATATTTTATTTTTTATAGGCTTATATTAACAATTTATCTAAGAAAAACTCAATTTGTTTCCGAACAAATCTAATTTATCTAGAAATATAATTTATTGGGGATAGCTTTGTGACATTCTGTTAAAACGTAGTAATATGAAGGGTCAGATTTATGCGTCTACGCGCCCTAGGCATGACTTCCAGCGCTCCATCCTCTCTCTTTTCCTCCCCTTCCGCTCCCGTCCTTTTCCCCTTCACACCTTCACATTATGTCAGTTACTCTTCTCCATCTCCTCGCCATTTAATAATATAATAACGAGATAATAAATATTTAAATCTGCTAATGTGGTTATTTTCAAAACACAGTTCAATAATATTAATAATAAGATAATGGTATTAAATGCATAGTTCTACAATGAGCAATTTTAATTAAATTGCTGCAGGTTACTTGTATAGATGACGTTAATTTTTGAACAATAAGGTAATACATAGGGTCTACTAGTTTTATTAACACAATAACACTTTAAAGTAAATTAAACAAAAACCTGAGTGTTAATGATACAATAATACACTTAGTAATTATTTTCCATAAAGCAATTTTATTTAACTTCAAGATCAATTTCGCTACGTTGAATATGAAGCAGCTCTTTGAATGTTAAACACCATCTCCAGGAATATTTATCTCCTGAAGATATAAGGTCAAGTTAAAGAGAAATATAAGACTCGTTTATATTGTCATAAGAGACAGGTTAGGATATTTTTTGAAATTTTTAGGGTTTGTAGCCGTCTTTGGATCAGACCGGGATACGGTATGGGAGTGTGAAAGTTAAGGTACCATCCTGACGTGGCGAAACAATTATTTTGTTCTGGTAAACCTCGGGACGGTGGGTAGCGGGATTAAAAAGCACCGTACCTACCCATTGCGGACCCGAAAGACAGGTTAGGGAAAAGGCTATCACATAAAACAAACTCTAGCATAAATTGCGCCTTCGTGCATATAGAGTGCTTTAACACAAATACTGTTGTCCATTGGCAGGGGTATAGATGACTGCCAAGTTCAATATATATAAATTAAGGCCGTTAGGCAACTTTGGCTCAGACCCAATGGATGATGATGGGAGAATGGGGTTGTTTAGTGAAAGCTAATTGTAGGTGGCAGCACCAGCACTCGCACTCTTCACTTTCGCTTCTATTTTGTTCTTCCATAAGAATAGCATTGCAGGAACGAAGGTTTATTTACAATTTTTTTAAAAATATTATTTTATTGTATTGACGTTATCGAATCGTGAAGAAAAACATTTCAAGAATCCGTTTCAGCCAAGAATGTCTTCTGAATACTCAACTTGGACTCTCAAATCTCTTAAAGAAAAATTGAACAGATGTGTGGCTCTGGTTGTAATGTAACTTTGACGACATGTTGAGTCGAGATTACGTGGACAATGGTCGTTATCCAGAAACAACGTTCACTGTGATTACGAAAGTTCGTTTTTTCTTTTTACACAAATTGTTTATTACCGGTACTGTTCTCTATTCCCCCTTTTTAGTATATAGAAAAAGGGTTATTATTATACACAGCGACATGCGCTCAATTGTTACCTCGCACTTTAGCAGTAGGGGCTATGATAATGCCATATTATCCGGTAATTTATATATGAATTTTAACACTTTTATATGAGCAGAGGCAATAGCGAACAGGATTTTATTTAGGGGATGCAAGTAGACTTGGAAAAAATTCTATCAATTTTAAACCGTAAACATTTTTAATTGGGAGGTGTGCTTGAGAATTTGGGGGTGACACCTTCCTTTTTTGGGGGGATACAGCAGAATTCTGATAGCGAAGTTTCCATTTCGATGTGCTTATATTCCGTGCACTTACATTATAAAACACTATTAAGTGAGGAAATTTACTTACGAGTCCAATTTTAACATTAGAAATTCATAGATCATTTCCTCCGCATAACTTTAAGACCCATTAGCGATTTTGTTCTTCTGTTAGTGCTTTACGCAAATATACTTGTACACGCTTTTATACATTATGTGCAGAGAGTCAATACAAACATTACCGAGAGTATATGTTTTGTACAGTGATTCTTCCAACTCCCATGTGGGGAAGGGTGTCACTCTCCCAAAAGCTCGAGTACATATATACCCTATATGTATGGTTTGTACAGTTGCAATATATAAGACTAGCTAATCGTTTTTCTCACCAGTGATATCCCTTGTGCAATGCATAATTTCGTTAAATTTTGTGAGGAAATGGCGAATCTAATCATAATATTTGCACCAAAACGACGTTACTGTAATTACAGCTCAAATTGTGTATTTCTGTTCTCTACAAACTACTATTTATTATAAGAAAGTCTAAACTCAATAGATACCGAAGAGGAGGTGATAGTGAAATGGACAATTATGAGCAGGGACAAAATCGAACAAAGCGAACGGTGGATTTGTAAATCTTTAGAGAGCCATTTTAGTAACTAATGATTTCAGCCCGTCTCGATTGTGTTAGCTGTTAGGTATCTAAAATCCACAAGCATCCATATCCCAGACGGTGTTCGATCCCAGAACTTTGGAGACGCTGGCCTGACGCCTCACACCAAACGGCTACTGCTGTTGAAATTGTCGATTCCACCAGGATTTTCAGTTTGAAGGGGTGTAAAGTCAAATTTTGGAGAGTTGAAATGGAAGTTTGCACGGTTCCCATCAATTTTGGCCGCAAAAATTTTAAGTTAGGGTGTACTCGAGAATTTAGGTGGTGACACCCCCCACATGGGGGTTGACAGAATCAGTGCGCGTAACGTACACTCTCGGTAATGTCTGTATTGACTCTTCACATAATATATAAGAGCGTGTACAAGTATATTTGCGTAAAATACTAACAGATTAACAAAATCGCTAATGGGTCTTTAAGTTAGGCTAAGAAAATTATAGGTTTGTCATGCAAATTGGACTCGTAAGTAAATTTCCTCATTTAATAGTGTTTTATAATGTAGCGTTTATAATAGAAACTTTTGTACAACACAAGAGGTGAACGGGGATATAAGTACATAAAAATTGAAACTTCGCTATCAGGATTCAGCTATATCCCCTTTCAAAAAGGAGAGTGTCAACCCCAAATTCTCAAGCACACCTCCCAATTAAAAAATGTTTACGGTTTGAAATTTATAGAAATTTTTCCAAGTCTACTTGCATCCCCTAAATAAAATCCTGGGAGATTGTTATTGCCCCAGCTTATATAAAGGTGTTAAAATTCATTTATATATAAATTACCCGATAATGTGCATTATCATAGCCTCTACTGCTAGAGTGCGAGGTAACCATAGAGAGCATGTCGCTGTGTAGAATAACCCTGTTTCTATATACTAAAAAGGGGGAATAGAGAACAGTACCGGTAATAAACAATTGGTGTACGGAGAAAAAACGAGCTTTCGTAATCACAGTGAACGTTGTTTCTGGATAACCACCATTGTCCACGTAATCTCGACTCAACATGTCGTCAAAGTTACATTACAACCAGAGCCCCACGTCTGCTCAATTTATCTTTAAGAGATTTGAGAGTCCAAGTTGAGTATTCAAAAGACATTCTTGGCTGAAACGGATTCTTGAAATGTTTTTCTTCACGATTCGAACGTGCTAATTGAACGTCAATACAATAAAATAATATTTAAAGGAAAATTGTAAATAAACCTTCGTTCCTGCAATGCTATTCTTATGGAAGAACAAACGAAAAGCGGAAAGCGAAGAGTGCGAGTGCTGGTGCTGCTACCATCGTTAAAGTTTGGCAGTGAACAACCCCATTGGTGGAATCAAGAAATTGGAAGGGAACGGGAAAATACATAGACCTACAAAACCACAAGGTATTTGTATATTTCAAAGTCCACATAACTTCAATCGGGATCGAACGGGGACCCCACGCACCAAAGGTGAGCGCTCTACCACTGAGTCACTGTGGTCCACAACGCCCTATATATAGCATTGACTGAAATTGTTTATTGGTGTGTACAAAAGCAAAAATAGGAGTGAATAATATTCCTAATATAAGCACTAGGTTTTTCTTCTTTTTTTTACTATTTTTAATGGAAATTAACCTAACTTTAAACTACCTATGTAGGAAGAGTAGCCTGGGTCAAGAGTGATGATGTTTGGCGCTCCTACACGGTCCTTAATTTTCTTTTTGTTAAATATTCTTTTCGAATTGAGTTTTACATAGCGTTTTCTAATTTTTCGTAAAGTGCGCTCCTCCCATCGTAGTATATCAGGCACTGGTAATATGAGGAGGAAATATGATACATTTATACTTTGAAAGTCACTTAGCGGAAAAAAATATCGACTGCGCTGCCTGCCGTCACGAAAATCCTGAATCCACCACTCGTTCCCAACATCATAATTTATTTTTAAACCGTACTGGTGAGCCAGGAATGTCCACGACAAAATTAAGTTCTCAAAACTTCTTAGAACACCTTAAGTATATGCCATAAACTTATTTTGGTTGTTTTATTTTCAGTACAAAATTGAACAAACTACTACACTTTATCAACATTTTAACACTATGCTTTCTTTGCTTTAAATATTAAACAACAACAGTAATAAATTAGTTAAGAGTAGGAGATAAGCAACAACAATACAGTTATACATTATGATGTTGTTTGGCATTCCAGAAGGTTCTTTTCGACTTGTTTATGATTAACAATAACGTAAAGCTCTTTTATATTGTAAAGAGTGGACTCTTTTCCTTGAAGTGACCTTGTTGCTATTGTAAGGTGACAGACAGGTAGGCAATATATATGTACCGAATGTTATGTGAGTAAAAATTTTTGTTCGTATCATGACAATCATATTACCACTCGCGTATAAAAGAACTTGTAAAATTGAAAAGTCTCCCTCGTTCATATGCGCGTCAAGTTAAGGTTGTTGGCAGCTCAGCAAACATGACTGATAACAAGAAGGTAAAAATGGCGTTGAATTGGTAATCGTCTCTTGTCTTGGTTGACATTGCTTCTTCACCAACATAGTTGCTTCTTATGGACTTGTGGGGCCATTGTCTTTGATTTACTCGCCTTGTAGTTGTTTTTCGAATACATACGTACACCTGCTGCTGTCGAGGACCTTGACTATGTCTATTTCAAAAGAAGAGTTTCTAAAACGTGTGTGCTCTTTTTTATCTTTATGTGCCGTCTTTTTTTTTTTCGTTAGTTTTTAATTAGTGGTAATGAATGCCCGTCTCTACCTTTTTGAGATCTCTATAATTAACATATACTAAAATATTATTTATTTTAGATGGAATATCAACAATGACAGCGCCACTTTTGAGTAAATAGCAATAGCAAGGCATACAGAAACATTCTGAAAGTACTGGCTAATACTATATTATTTTATGCCTTTCTGATTGCTATAAACACTTAAAAATTAAATTATGACACTCCCAGTAACACTCGGTTGTCTATTAAGAGTCTGCACTAAGGCTCGTCACTTAGTGGCGGATCCAGGATTTTCTTTAGGAGGGGGTGCAAGTGGAATTGACCAGGGAGATTTTCTATTTTTTTCTACAATAAGTTAATATTTTTAGCAATAAATTTTTATATTTCCCCGTATAATGCTTAGTTTTACCATGGGATATCGTATCACACTAATATCCCCAAAAGTATTTCTAGATAAATTGGATTTGTCCGGAAACAAATCGAAGCTTTTTCTGAGACAAATTATTGAAATAAAGGTATAAAGAATCAAGTTCCTTTCCTTGAGGGAGGGGCGCGTGTCCCCCGAGGCCCCTCTCTGGTTTCATCACTGTCGTCATCGCATTGTCGAATTTTTGAAAATTATGGTAAATCTAAAGACAATATTACACTTTTATAAAGCACCCAGGATAAATACTGCTTATAAAACTCTATGGTAGGAAGAAGGAAGTAATAAGTAGGTTAATTAATTTTTATCTGACAAGGGAGGGTCACGATAGTTGTCGCTGAGATCCTAATCAAACATAGTGCATCTGATAGAGGATGGTGAGATATGGAGAATACCAAAATTAAAGATGCGATGGACAAGGGCGGGGAGAGTTAGGGGAGACGAAAACTCGAAATCCACAGAAGTTAAATAAAGGGTATATCCACAGTATTTCAGAATAAAGGACGTAACTTTCGGGAGGTGATTTCTGGTATCTAAACAAGTAAAAAAGGTCCTTTGAACATGAGTGAAATTTCGCTTACTTTTGGAGATACAGCGTTTCCAACTTTGAGTCCAAAATCGATGGGAGGAAATGAATAATTCTCAATAAGTCAGAGAGATGCTATGATAATCTATTTTTAATACATGTTGTACAAAGAGAACTTATGGTAGAAATGTCAACTTGTTTAAACGGATTATTCATTTGCAAATTGGGGATATAATACTCGTACGCGCATTGGAAAACATATTATCATAGCACACACGAACACTATTAATCTTAAATTTGCCAATTTTTAGCTCTGTCGATACTCAAAGATCATAATTGAAATTATTACCATATGTTCTCCTTCTATAATTATACAACATTTGGAAAAAAAATAGATTTTTATGTATTGTCTCACCAGAGATATCGGGCCTCCAATACGCATAAAATACGAATTTTTTGACTTTCAAACATTCATAAAAAATTAAGGAACCACATGCCAGCCTTCATATTTTGTATACATTCGATAGAATTTTATGTGTAATAGTGTACATGAGATCAACGCTGATATTTAATCCGCTCCGTACGAAAAAGCCCCCTACAGGAATTTATTATGTTTTGACAATCACATTTGGATACCATTTTGATCACTTCAGTTACGTTTCAGGCTTATCATGCTAAGAAATAAAATTATCAAGCAGAGTAAGAAAATGGTTTCTGTTTGAATGTCCTATGATAAACCAGTACGGAGATATTACACTTGTTTTTGTAAACCACCGCAAAAATTGCGGCCATTAATTAATAGATTGGGATATAAATAAAAGAATACACATTTTGAATTATTCTAATATAAAGATTATAAGTATTATTATTGAAAGAGGTCGATCAACAAAGCTGAACGACTCCAGATGGACTGACCTGTAGTTTGTATAATATCGCGAAAACCTCTCTGTCTTATCCGTGGTCTGCAACACTGGTGTGTGTGCTTTGTGTGTTGTTTATCGTCACTAGACGATGTAAAACATCCAATAACAGGACGAACTACAATTTGAAAAATTTAAACTTTATATCTAGTTGGCAACACTGACAAACCGGTCACATCGTGTTTTCACTCCTGCGGGCCACCATGTTGCTAGAAACAAATTTCCGAAAACGGAATTTTCATTCAGAAACTCGTTCCTGACTTATTGAAAATTATTCATTTCCTCCCATTACTATAGACGTCGATTTTGAACTCAAAGTTGGAAACACTGTATCTCCAAAACTAAGTGAAATTTCACTCATGTTCAAAGGATCTTTTTTTACTTGTTTTGATACCAGAAATCACCTCCCGAAAGTTACATCCTTTATTCTGAAATACTGTGGATATATCCTGTATTTAACTTCTGTGAATTTCAAGGTTTCTATCCCCCCCCCACCAGCTCGGCCCCCTTTGTCCATCCCACCTTAAATTTTGGTATTCTTCATATCTCGCCATCCTTTATCAGATGCACTGTTTGATTAGGATCTCAGCGACAACATATCGTGACCCTCCCTTGTGAGTGTTTTTACTGTCTAGCTTATGACGTCATAAGTTGCTGAAAGTAAAATATCTCAACTATAATAATGAATTTTTTAAACCTTATACTTTATATCATAGAGTTCCATAAGCACTATCATGCATGCTTTCCAAAATTGTAATAGTTATTGTGTCCATAATTTTCAGAAATCATGGGGGAGTAAGTTTCAGTGCAGACTGACTCTTGTGATATACACTGAAATTAGGGTTCTATACTATTAAACCTATCTACTAAAATGAACCCATTCAAATAATGTAATCGAGTCATCAGTTCAGTATAATACAACAGATAATTAACAGGGGAGAAGCTATAGGCCAGCCTAGTAATACTATCAGTATGCACTGTTCTCAATTAACACACAAACACATGATATACAGAATGACAACCCATGTATCATAAGTATTCTTTATTATCACATTAGACACCATGTTGTATATGTAGATGTATTAACCATGGAGATGGTAAAGCAGAAATTAAGCAATGACTTTAAATGTAAACCCAAAGCGTATTTAACTTTTATTGTTTCTATATAGTTCGTCTCATGGTTGACAGGGCATTTAGTTATGAAATAAATAGCACAGAGACAATAATTCTTTTTATTTGTTTTCTGTTTCCTTGAAGAATATCGTATCAAAAGGGTTAAACACTTGTGACCGTTACAAACAAACATCATTGCGGCACTCTCGACTTCGTAAAAATATCAAGAAGCATTGACATGAGATGAGATTTCTGCACGTTGTCATAAAACTTGCTATCTCTTCTTTCTTTTAATATTTATTCCATTAGCACACCTGAATAACCCTTTTAGAATGTCTTTTCATATAAATTTACTGCAAAGTGGGAATTTCCGACATGTTAAACGTTCCGACGTTATCCTGTTTCCATCTGGTAAATCCCTATTGATCTCCACATTTCAGCATCAATATGCTGATAGATCAGTTGATAGATCCATATTTCAGCATCAATATGCTGCATCATATTTAGATCCTTCTTGATCTAAAATCCTTAGACGATAAAAACATTTGTTATTTACTATAATTACTTCTGAGTTTTAAACAATGTCATCAAACTATATACTGAAAAAGAAACAGAAAAGTAGCTATATTCTTTCTTAAAAGAAAAAGACAAGAACAAACACTATAATGATCAGGTAACTACAAACGAAAAGACAGTACTTTTAAATGACGTCATGAACTATTTTCTATCTTAATGTGGACCGCTAGTGCGTTTTCTTCCCCAGGCATATAATAAAAATATTTTATATCTCACGATCCCACTATCGTTCCAAATTACAATTTTCGTGGTAGGTATAGGGAGGTATGGCCAACATAAAAGATTTCTTTTAAAACTTCGAGATGTCCGATTTTGAGAAAATCATTTTTTTTTTAATTTTTGGGATACAAAACTTTATGCAACCCTGTTGAGTATCATATCAAATGAAAGCTTGTTACAAGAGCTTTAAAATGAGCCCCCTCCGAGCTCTCTAGCACCAACCATTGTCGAGTAATAAGTAATTTTGTAAACTAAAGACACGGAACATTTGACTTTTTTGAATTTTCATTGAAAAATCTGCAAAAAATCTAATGCTCTCAACGGATACTAGCAATAAACAATAGATCATAGAAATCCGAGATGATGAGGTAGAATTCTGTTAAAAGTGTGTTGATTTCACATGGAATGACCCTGAAGAAGCAATGGCAAATCAAATAATATGAAAATGACAGAATAGAAGGAAGTTTCCAAATTGGGTACAAGGATTCGTTAGATAATTTCTTCCCCTTCCCACTTTTAACTGTAGTCAAATAGAAATGGCAAGAAGGATTACAGCATCCAATAAGAGTTGGAAACGTACGAGCAAAGGTATTCAGGAGATATGCAATGCAGATTCTACTACAAGGACTCACGGCAGAGACGTTTCTGTCTGATCTTATATTCAGATGTTCGTAACAATCGTATCTTAAAACCGATAACAGTCATAAATATTTGGTGGACGAAGACATTGCAACATCATGGCACGTGTCTCAGAAAGCGACTGGAATTCACAATGTCGCATCAAGGTGCACAGCGAAAATATTTTTCGCTTTAGAAGCTTCACCGTTCATAGAGACAAGTATTAAGGATGCTTCTTCCTTTTGCTCTTACTGCTCATTACCCCTAATAGGCTACATTTACTTTCATGGGCAAGTCCGGACGAAGGGCCTCGGGGCGGCCGAGAAATTAGCACGCTTGCTTTCTGTGCGCGTGTTCACGTGTTCAGTTCCCGTCGGGGTCCATTGGACGGAATGGTTTGGATCTCATTTTGCAAAAAAAATTGTAGGTATCGTCCGTAGAAGCTCGTCAGCTTGTTTGCGACATTTGTCTAAAAAATGAATCCTTGCCTATGAATCTGAATGTACAATCTAAATAATATTTTTTTTAAAACAAAAGAGGATCATTAACAATTTTACTTAAATAGAAAACCAATATTATTAAACTACCAGATAAACGAGTAAAAAATAATTTTACCCAAGACTGAAGCTAATTATATTATTGGGTTTACAATACGTGTTTCCAAATTTTTCGTGTAAAACTTTGGAAACCATACGGATTTACTTTAAATTTAAAACTGTTGATTGTGTAAGTTCTTATCCGAACAAAAACACCAGAGGTGCAAAAAGTGGAGCCAAGTTCTTTAGCCCTAAAAAGGTGTGAAATGGGAGACGGATGAGCCAAGTTCCTTGGTGACAGCATGTAACAGGAACAAAGGAACTTGGCGCGAGGTGGCAAGGTTCATGATCCTCAAGCTATAAGGGTGGTGGGGATCCTAAAACCCACTACGTCCACCGCCACCAACCCTAAGGCTGTTGCCAGCTCGCGCCAAGTTCCTTTGTTCCTGTTACATGCTGTCACCTAGGAACTTGGCTCATCCGTCTCCCATTTCACACCTTTTTAGGGCTAAAGAAATTGGCTCCACTTTTTGCACCTCTGGTGTTTTTGTTCGGATTTCGCAGCTTTTTGTACGTCTATAATATATATACTCGCTCGCTCGGCCCCGTTTAGGTCCTCCCCCCCGTAGCTGGCTGCGCCCCCAACTTCGAGTTTTTGGGTACTTACGCCCCTTTATCGTAACCACTCTCCAGGACACTGTGCTTCCAGGTTGCAGATTTTTCCCCATACCCACCACCCGTGGAAATGCCATATTTATTGAAACATAGGAAAGCTTTGCCATATTTATTGTAACCTACTTGTGATGATACACCTTTATAGCAAATTTGCTTCCTGCTGGCGACCCTAAAATCCACCACCACCAACCCTAAGGCTCGAACACATGTTATTGGAGGGGATATATATATACTGGGTTCGCCTCGCTGGGTGTGCTGCCCCAGAATTCCGTGTGCGCCCCAACTTCAAATTTTTAGGGCTACGCCCCTTTATTGTAATCAGACTTTCTGGGGGCAGCGCCTCATGCTGTGCAGACTTTTCCCATATCGCCTCGGGGGCTGCACGCTCATAGCGGTGGTTTGATCGATTTATTGAAACATTTTCGTGATGGTACACCTTCATACCAAATTTCGTTTCTCTAGCTTCAGTGGTTTGGAAAATGGTATTTGGGCGGCTAAGTTAAATTAAAGAAAGCGATTTTTAAAAAGTTTTCTTACATTGCTGTTACCTACTTGTGATGGTACACCTTCATACCAAATTTCGTTTCTATAGCTCGAATGGTGGGGAAAAAGTTTTTGTGCGGCCATTTTGATCCAAGTTAACAACTTTGTCAAACATGTAAATTATTCCTAAACTACTCTTGTTAATACACCTTTA
>JAGDQP010055016.1:0-13229 GCA_022664845.1 Lepisma saccharinum
TTGAATCGCAACAGGAGAGAGCACGAGGTTTGACTTGGTTTAATGTTTGAAATGCGAGCATTGATTGCTGCATTGTTATAGCAGAACAGAGGTTTAATCTCGGAATATCAAAAGAGAACTTTAGATGCAGAACCATTTCTAGTATTGATTTCCTTTGGGTCTAGTTGTGTTGGTCTCGTACAATATTCGTGAGTTCTGAAGTCGTGGCTGAATGGAAACAGAGAGAGGGAGAGAGAGAAAGTCTTCTCTGTTGTGCGAGCAAGAATTGGGCACAGTAACGTTAGAACTGAAAATGCTGGAACAAAGTCTTGTTTTGCTGAAACTGCTTCTGGGCGAGGTGGTGGTAAAGGGGTATAGAAAAGCAAGCACAAAAGGGCTTCTGGTATTCTATAAACCTTCGGGTTGCAGATGTCCAACACCACTACGAAAGGCGTGAGGGTGAAAAAGTGGTGTTGCTCTAGTGAAGGGTATGTGGTCTTCTCTAGAGACAAATTTGTCGATAGCTCTTTACTTTGTAACGTGCTGATATTATCTATGTTCTTCCTAGCAACTTTGAAGATAATTTTAGTATTATCTTGAATGATATATATGAGAGTCATGTCTATTTCTGGCAATTTACAGATGCAGATACCGAGACGCGAAGCCTAGCTCGAGTTAGATTTATTTATGGTTTTTCGGCACCTTTGGTCAGGTCCGGATAAGGTAGGGAAAAGGATGCAGGAAGGAGTCGGCCATTGCCTATGTAGAAGGTGCCGTTCCCAGTATGACTTAGGAAAAACCCTGGAAGAACCTTAGTCAGGGTAGTCGCCCTCTAGTATCGAACGCACGACTACCTGAATGCGTAGCCAACGTTGTACCAACTGAACTATGACTCCTCGGTCTATCGTGCCTTGAAATGCTCCTTTTCAGTAATATATATAAAATTAGGTATCTGTAATGTGTTAAGTAGAGAATTCGCGAGAGAACATCGGCAGCAAGAGTGGAAGGTGTGTGATTGTAAAGTGGGTCGACTGGGTGGCGCAGTTGGTAGCGCATTGGGACGGTAACCCAAAGGTCCCGGGTTCGATCCCCGGTCCAATCACATACTTTTCACTCTTTAATATCAATTGTATCTGTACCTACAGAGGCTTGATGTACAGAAAAAATCGGAAGTTGCCTCCATTTCGTCTTTGGACTCAACGTACAGTTTATTGTTTTATCAAATGGTGATGTTAAATGTTCCAAAGTTTTTTTTTTTTCGAAATTTGTTTGTAATTGTAGTAAAAGACTATTTAATATTTAAGTAATGAAAAATCCAATTTTGTTTGTGTGGCGACTACTAATGCATAAACCTGGCGACCATTGGTGCAGTCCGGTTTTAAAATGGCAAGTTAAAAAAATGGATTTTGACCAAGCGGGTTCAGTAGTTCAAATCTTTCTGTATACGATCGTGTAGATACAGGTTTGGTGTATCTTATACACGTAGCAGGAGAATCGAAATAAAATTACCAAACTCGGTACACGTCCAAAAGGCTAAATTTTTCCTTAAGATGGCGATTACTGGTACTCATACCTAATTTTGACAACTCTTTATTCCTTTATTACTTTCTTTGGGAACTGGTCTGTTTTTCTGCTCCTTGCCGAGTCGTTGTTGAAGTAATTTTACTAACTAATGAAGTAGCAATGATCCGATTTGAACTTAGAACAACCGTTCAGCTTTATTATACTCCGGAGTTGTTGTTTTTTTCTGAGTCATTTGGCATCTACATTTCGTGAGATTCGAAGAGAGAGAAAAGCAGATAACATTCATTTGTTACCTGCAAGTGATTTTCGATTTTCAACAAATTGTCGATATTAGTGGTATTCGATTTCCAATGACTTTTCGCTATGCACGATGTCTAATGTTACATATTCTGTGTATCAATCGCTTTTTCATTCGCAGTGATATTTATGTTTGATGTGAAATTTCGAGATTCGCACATTGTTTGCTATTGGTACAAGATGTTCATTTAATTATTTTACTTGCTTACAAAGAACTCTGTAGTCTGTACGTGTAGAGACGGTGAATTCACCCTTGTTTCAAAGCATGGTGTTTATGCCTGATTATATCATTATGAGGAAAGGTGAAAGGGATGGTTTGACTTTGGCCACGACTCGGCTGGACGTTTGAGAGAGAAGTAGTAGTCCCAACGGTTTCCAGAACGTAGCCATGATAATTGTTGAGCGTCTTCTGCGAAACAAGGGAGCAGTTTGATCTCCCAGAGCAGACGTTTTGTTGCCTAAGCATCTTTGTATTTCAGCAAGTGTTTTTCTTCTTCGTAAAAAAGAAGAAAGAAAAGTGTCTACACAGACGAGCAACAAGAGGGCTTTTGCTGTGCCATCTATAGAAGAACAGGGTGTGAAACTTTGTGCTCATTATAGCCCTTCGAGGGTGTTTTTCTCAAGGAAGATAGGTGTTATTTTTAAGTTTATTCGTATGAGCAATGTTCCATGTCTGTATAATAGCCTACTGCGCTGACTCTTGTGAAATGTAAGCAAGTTTCTTTTTACTATAATTTACGTGCAAATTGCTTGTGTCTGTCTGTTTTATTATAGCATCAGAAAGCGTAAGATTCTTTAAAAATGAAAGAAGTGAAAGAGGAAGGACGTTTTAAAGCCATCTATTGCAAGAGGTTACATATTGTAACAGTCATTGCAAAGTTGCGCAGATTAGAAGAACAAGAACTGTTAAAATAAAATAAGAAATTCTAAGAACTATTTGAATTATTATTATTATATAATTTCCAGTATTGTATTGCAATTATTATAAGTTTCTAAAAATAAATTATTCTTTAGTTCAGTATAAGATACGATGGTTTAGTAATGAGTTAAAATATATTTGTATATTGATCGGTATCTTACAGACTTCATTCTATAAATGTGTTTCCTATTGGTAAGCAGGAAGATGGATGCAAATTTTGTGTAGTGAGGAGTTGACCTAACAAGAGTACCTGAAGTTCAGTTGCATGTGGATTCCTTCGAGTAGAACTGGAGTCTCTATGCTATTGGAAGGAATCTGATAATAAAGAAAAGTGTATGAGTATGTATATAACGAATGTATTATTTGCCTAACCTAATCTAGAGGATTTAATCTGACATACAACATAACATACTATGTTGTAACTTGGATGTTAATCTATGGACATGTGAGTCATATAATTAAATTGCTTAATTATTACTTGTGGGCGTATTTTTTTCAGAATTACAGAAATATAGAGATATTGGCTTTTTAATAGAAAGAGTTCGCCACTCATGATGTATTCTTCCCAAATGCAGGGAAGTTGATAAATGAACCCAATCTTGAAGAAATTTCACTAGATACATTTAGAGTAATTCAGTAAACGTGACGTAAATCTTTATTCTTCGCACGAAGCTTTGGCTCTTAATGTTGGTAAGATTGGTCTTTGTTACACTCTATAAGATGTCGGACCACGGACTGATTGAGAAGGTTATTCTTTTATAGCTTTGCTATAAAGAGACCTAAAATTGAGCGTTTTTTTATCTTGTAATATAAGATACCTTATTACTTTCTCTTTTTTAAAAATATTTTCCCTTCCTCTTTTGTAGGATGAAATGGAGGAAAGAGTAACTGTCTGTAGGCGCGCAGTTTTTTCTTATTTTGCTATTAAGAGAGGATATTAGTTTCGGTATTAACTTTAACCGTGAGAGGAAAGTTGAAGAAGGAAGTGTTCGCGATAGAATGTTTGTAATTGACTTATAGAATGCTGCTACATTGAAACACAAATGAAACTGCATTTATTAAAATTTTTTTTCTTGCTTTAATTTTCTTAAAATAAAATTACTGATGTATAAATGTCTTGAACATCTCATGTTCCAGATAGATTTCGCCTACCCTTGATTGTTTGAAAATTAGTAACGTCGTTATCAATTTTTCCCAGGTGCTCATAGATTTACTAAGTGTTCGATTTGGCGGGGGGGGGGGGGGGGGGCAGGGAATTTCCCTGGTGCGTAAGGTTTTGATCCCCGGTCGTTGAAATATCACGGCAACCACGGATAAAATCTTGGTATTTCTACCCAAACAGGTAGAAGGTTGAAACTTACCAGCAACCACTAGTTCTAGGATCCCCCGTTCGTAAATTATAACAAATCGAACACTGGATTTACTTTTTGTAACATTACCTTGTTTAAAGTTACGGTGAAAGTGGAAGTACTTTTGTATTAGAGTCGTGGAAAAAAGACATATTTTGCTGAGGTTTTGAAGTTAATAAAATAAAAAATTTATTTTCAGGATCAAGAAATTGTCACTTAATTAAAACGTATGATTAATTTCATCCGTGTCTTTTTTCCATAAAGCACTCACTGAAATGGTTTTAATTGAGTGCAGACACGCACTGCGGGCAAAAAGCCACTCTCCCGCCCAGTAGTAGTAGGCAGACATCTCCGAATATCTGTAACAGTGCGCGCTCTCTTCCACAGAATCAATACGTCCTAGTTGTTTTTTTTATGCAGACTTTACCTTTCAAAACATCTCCGTTAAGTTGTACATTTCTCTTCACCGTCCTCTAGATTGAAAGATTTAATCGTTTTCTAAGCACAAAGGATAAAACTTCTGAGGTTTCTATCCACATTTGGCCGTCGAGAGTTTTTTTTTTAAAGCAAAAATAAACTCTTGTGAATACAGAGGGAGCATTGTTAAAAGTTAGTGGAGATACTTTTAACTGATTACAGTACATCATTAATTACCTAATGATGCAAAGGTGTATTTGTATTCTATCGTAAGTTAATAAAACGAAAAGGCAGATATTTCTGATCAATTAAGAAAGTGGATCTCCATCGCAAAGCTGATTTTTAGTACTTACCTCTCCTGTACGAATGCCCTATTCTGTTCCGTTTTTCATTTTCCAGGATGCATTTGTGTTGCGTATTGCTTTGTACTGCACGATGATAAAACTCACTTGGACTGTGCTCTAACGCTGAATAATGATCATAATAAAAAAAAGTTAAGTGGGATTATTCAAAAATTATAAATGAGGGTGTCAATGTGAGAGACGGCTAACCCACGGCCAATAAGAATGTGAGATGACTGCGAGGGAATAATAACATCCTTATCGACTTGTGCGTCGCCTCTGTCACTCAGTCTTTCAAATGATCGCTAACAAGTGCGGTTTTCTTCAAATCTACTCCCACTCCCATTCAGAATATTTGAAGTTCTATTGTCAAATTTGCGTATTTAATATCATTGGTATTGTCTAATATTTCCTTTCCAAAATTTTAAATGATACCCAATTCGCACAATTTGTAGCATGCGCGTGTCAAATGAGCCAGCTTTCGATTACTATCGTATTCTCACCTTCGATCCCTACTTTGTGTGCATTTTCACAGCAGTTTGGGTGTTTCAATAAGCGGATTCGATAGCCAAGGAAAGAAGAAGAAAGTTGGCAGAAGCGAGGCATAGCTGAAATCGGTCCACTTCTGTTAACCCGGTGACTGCCTGACCCAAACATAGGTCCAGTCTGAAACTTTCCTCAACTGAATCAGTCACTCGGTTTTGATCCAAATGACCAAACTGACTGTGACTCGGCGATCGAATCTTGACCTAATGACCCTGTCTTAACCCGATTTCACCTGGTCTTTTTCTTGTAGTTTGACGCTATCATGTCATTTGTGAGATCAGCTATTCTTTCATAATATCCTTTCTGGGTGGGATGGGGGATTTATTTTCATACCTCGTGGGGTATTTTTGTTCTTCCGGAAATATGAGACTATTTCCAAATGTTGTTACTGTTTGTAGAAACTTTCCGGCGTCGTGTTTTTCGTTCTCTGGGGAATGATACCCCCGTTTCCGGCCACCCGTGAAAGAAACACTGTTCAAACGCAACAGTTTATATGAAGGAAGACAATTAAGAATTCTGCTTTACCATCGGCTTGAAATCGGGTCACCGGGTTAGGCCGGGTCCGAAGCGTAGACCCTGTAACTCGATCCAAAACTTGACGCAATAATCGGTTTCAGCTCTGGAGTGGGAATACAAAACCGAATAGTATCGGTGATAGCCTTTCGCATTAACCGAATGAGCAACGAAGAATCCAGTAAATTTGTCACGTTTTGTCACTATGTATTAAATAGCGCCACAAATAATGAAGAGTTTTTGTAAACAACATGTTTTATACAAGAGGGTCAGAAATTAAGAAAAAAGTTTTCATTTTCAAAATAGCTAGTGGTAAAATGTTGTGGAGGTCCGTTGTAAATATATTTTCCAGCAGACCAAAATCAGGACATATCTTATGGTGCTGTTATTTTAAGGGCGTTTCAGGTATACAACCCGCCATACATGTAACAGTTTTCTCCATATTCGTGGTAGTTAGAGCCTTAAGAAGGCCCATAGATACATTGTATCATCAGCATTGTCTCAAACGCTCTTTAAGATTCGATTAATCTGCTATTTTCTTTTTACATTGTTTAAAACAATCCCTCTCTGTGACTTATTTTTCGGTATTTCAAGTGCCAGCTTTTGTCTATGCACTGTGTCGTGCATTGTGTAATGTGCAGTTGTTAGCTTCTTCATGTTATATATGATTAGAACTTAATCATAGTGTTACTTCTCAGTGGTCTGTATCTTCTCTTATATTTAAAAGCAGGCATTGTTTGCCTGAATTTGATTTTGACTCTGATGGATCCCTCTCTTGTACCGCGACCCATATATTTGATGCTTATGTGACGGTTTCAATATGCCCATTTATGCCCCAGGGTCTTAGCTGGGGCATAAATGTTTGTAGATTTTAGAAACTTAACAGCTAATGGACTCGAGACGAGCCAAAGTCATCATTTACTACAATGACCCAGAATTCCAAGTTTACCAAATATTTTATTATTATTATCTATCATCATAAATTGATTCAACTAAATGGTGTTCTTGTTTACCAGGGTTACGTTGTAAGTTATGCTATTTAATTTCAGGCGGTAGCGACTAGATGTAATACGTTGCTGATAACCAATATTATTACTTCACAAATCTGATTTAGTTTATTAACGACATTTAACCTGTGTACTGTGCATAATTTATTCTAATTTACTTAATACTCCTTCCTCTCGCAAATTAATTTATAAGAACATTGATTAAAAAACATACACATCGAGTCTTCTTTCAGTATCGCTCAAGTTCAATTATTAAGGATTGGAATAATCGTATAACATTAAATCATAACTCAGTATTGAATGTATTTGTCAATAATATATGATATTGGAATAAATTTTATGGTACGAATCCTCTTTACGATGTTAACGAAACATCGTTCCTCGTCTCTTAGTAAAACATATTGTTATTTTTTTAAAGCACGAAATATTCTAGTTCATGTATTTGTATTTCGATTATTTTGAACAATGACAATGTTCAGTTGTCTTTGACTAAATGGGTACACAATTCCTTTCCGAGAATTGATATAAAGAAAAGCACTTTCGAAGTCATTAAATGGACTGTTTGATGAAGTTTCGTTACTTGAAATACTATGCTTTGATTCAGCAGTACGGAACTTCTGTCTTCAAAGCCCCAGTTGTCATGCGCATTTATGTTTCCTGTACCGAATTTTTTTGCTTTTGTAGACATTAACTGACCACACCTTTCAGCATCGTACTTTTCCACTGTGATGATGATGTGTAAATAACAGGATGAAACCATGAATTGTTAACACCGCGGTGCATTCAAATAGCCATCTGCTGACAGCTTCATTGCCTTCCATCGAGAGCGGAGAGTTTGGAAATCATGGTAGACACTTCGTAGATACTGTTTGCCAAACGTAACTAAAGCGAAGTTTTATACTTCTTTTCCATGGCAAGCAGAACCGTATGTGTGAAGAAGTGTACAAAACTTTTCAACTAGTGATCGTAAGTGAAAGCGTGTGCAAGATTTTATCTTAAGTTGACATATTTGAGATGTACAAAAGAGGTTTTTAGTTACATAAAAGTGCACTTTAAAAAAAAACAACAACAACAATGGAGTGTATCTATTCTATAAGCAAACATGTTTATAATTGTTCTAAAATCAGTTAGCTGTATATTCCTAAATCTATATTTTAATGCGTTCACGCAGTGGCGTAACGTTCGGGCCCAGGTAAAAGAGGGTCCGCGTCCGATTTTCTATATTTATATTATTTAATACAATTTTAATTTCTAATTTAAGGAGAAATATTGAATGCAAGAGGTACAAACTAAAAACTTGATTGCGGAGTCCAGTTTTGTAATGTTAGGGGAATCTCCCATTTATTAGCAAGGGATGTAGTTAACGACATTGCCCTTTCAACGTTACTGTGATTTTTAACAATTTAGGCTACTAAGGAAATCAACTTTTTTTTGTTGTTCTTCTGGAAGATGCCAAAGAAGAATTATATGCTGCCACTCGTTATGCGAGAGATTCCGTTATATCGATGGAGTTGTCGGATTGACTTCATATTTGATATATAGACACCTTACGACCTCTAGAGTGTATATCCGGTGCAAGGTGGGTGGCGCTACGACCGAAAATTACAAAAATACTCAAATTCGATTTTTTAAGCATTTTAGACATGATCACGCCCCTAAGTTGTTGTTAATAAGCAAAGTTATGCGGGGCCCTGGGCAAGTCAATTACTTAGGGCCCATTCAATTTGGTATTAAGCCTCAATTTAAATTTACCGTCAGTAGCAGTTTCCCCAACACTACTTGTGTTTGCTGTACACTTTTATAAAGGGGGCCCGCACTCATTTCGTTACGCTATTGCGTTCACGGTAGTTTAGTGGGTTAGATTTCCGACATAACCCGAGCTCTATTCACTCTCCCGCCACAATTCTCTCCTAGGCTACAAGAATCGTTTATTAAATCACTCACTGCAACATGTAAATACAAGTTTCTTCACATCTTTCCATATTTAAAATTCACAGAAGCTATCAACATTTGACGCATTTAAAGTATGTATAAAGTAAATAAAAAATGTAAAAGGTGCACGTTCTTGCAGTGTGGTGATCAAGATTACCGTTCAGAGAAGAACACATTATAGCAAGCATTAATTCAGTATTTTGACGCAAATGCATACCTAGTATCTACATGTAGAGTTACCAACCATCCGGTTTTTGCCGGACATGTACGGCTTTTTAACCTTTTAAGAATGCCAGGCTGGCATTTGTTTTTTTCTTGAAAAAGTCCAGCATTTTAAAAATAAAATGAGCAAGACATTACTACATCTAAACTGCATTGTTTGTGTTAATTACGGTAAACTGTTTCGTCACGAGCAGTAATTTGTTACTATTTAGGGCGTGTAGTTGGTGGTACTGTCGATATATCACACTCGATTATTTTTGTCTCCGTTCGCGAAATAATTGTTTTTTTTTTCGGAGTTTTGTCCGGTAGCAGTTGGTAACCCTATCTACATGCAAAATTTGAAAGTATTTTCTTCAGGATTTATTGTGTATATATCTGTGTATTACACACCATTGAAATTGTTAGAGTATACACCACATTTTGCAGCGATGAAAAATTGCTTATTACCCTTGGAAGAAATACTTCACAGTTTAACTAAATTTTAATTTTATTCCTTTTTCAAATTATTCTATTTTCTTCTATTTCATGTTTGCGAGCTATTTCCTTTTTCAGATGAAATTTAAAACATATTACCTGTGTGTTTGTACACCAAGAGTCGGGCAAGTGTCCGTGGGGCAGAGTTGCAATATTTTGTGCTTGTTAATCAATGTTATATAGTCAAAGTCGTTTAAGAACTCTTCAAACAATATACGCTTTACATGGGATCATTAACCAATTTGTGAAAAAGAAAGAAAGAAAGTAATTTTGGGGAATCGGAATTTTACCCCCCTGAAATCTACCCCACCCACCCATGAAAACGTGACGTCACAAAACTTGTGGAATAGTTGCTCTTAGAATTGTGTTCATGACCGGAAATTTACCCCACCCCCAACTAATTATTACATAGCCTGTCACATTTTGATTCATACGATTAAATTAGAATGGTAATAATATTAATTAAAATCCCGACTCGGAATTTTGCCCCCTAGTGCCCTTTAAAATATAGTAGAAGCAATGAATACTTAAAATATATTTTAAGTATTCATTGGTAGAAAGCGGAATGTTACCCCCCTTAGATTAAAATATAGTGGAAGGTGGAATTTTACGCCCCTGAAATGTACATCCCTTAGTTTAAAATATAGCGGAAGGCGGAATTTTACCCCCCCTGAAATTTACCCCTAGTTTAAAATAGTGGAAGGTGGAATTTTACACCCCTGAAATTTACCCCCTTAGTTTAAAATATAGTGGAAGGAGGAATTTTACCTGCTCCCTAAAATTTGTCCTCAGTGTCTTTAAAATTATAGTGGAACCCAGCATGAATTCCAGCACCACCAGCATACATCGAGATACCAAAAACATCAGCATGTACATACAGCTGGTATTGGCTAGTGAGATAAATTCAGCAAACTATGCTTTACGCCAGCAAAGTTTGCAGGTTCAATTTCCAGCATATCCAGCTTAATTGTTTCTCCAGCATATCCAGCATGAAATTCCACCACAACCAGCAAAAATCAAAGCCAGCATAGTTCCTGGAATTTGCTGGTCCAGCAGGTCCATCCAGTTATGCTGGCACCAATTTCCAGCACCAACAGCGTAATTTGCTGGTCCAGCATTTTTTTTTTTTTTTTTTTTTTTGCTAGACCCAGCACAAATTTTAAATTGGGGATGCGCTTTATGTAAAGTATATGTGCAATAAACCCAAAATTGCTGATATGAAGAAATTATAAATCTCACAAGCTAGAATGTTACCTCGTACAGCCTAAACCATTTGAGCGATTTAAACAAATGAGGTGTCGATTCGTCTTGATCAACACTATGTTATAGGCTATATGACATCATAATAAATCCAACATGGCGGATATGAAGAAATTAGTCAACAAGTATGTCAAGTTTCATATCAAATAAAAATATTTTTTTATGCAGATTGCTTTTCAGTTCTTCTTTTTGTAGTCGGGTTTTAGTTTTTAAACTTTAATTCTTGTTTTCTCGCTTCGTTGTGATCGGAATGAATATCCTCCACAAAAGATCATACTGAAATGCTCGTCTTTGAAACAAAAAAATATGTGCAACCTATTCTAAGCTTCTTTGCTTGATTGTATATCGGTTTATATTTTTTTTAACGTTTTCTAATGTGAACCAAGTTTGTTGAAACATATATATTCATACTCAAAGCAAGCCGAATTTCATCGTGCTACGCGTATGAATACATTTTTTTTTAACTTGCGAAGTTCGAGTAGAAAGGTATACAGTGACAATCTTCAATCATATCGTGCATCACTAATTATGCTTGTTAATTCAGTTATATCTAGTTCTATATAAACTTTCCTTGTGTTTGGAAAGAATAATAAGCAGTGTTCATTTGGGTAATTGCTTCAAACCAACTTATTTGTGGAAACTTCGGCAACAGTGGAAATAGTGTGCAGTTTATTGCATGCGTAAGGTGAACCTATGGCAGCTTATCGTTTACCTTCTGGACGGTATCTACCATTTTAACGTAGAACAAGAGTCTGGGAGTGAACGGCGAGGGATTTCATCGATGGAACTTTCTAGTGTTGTTGTGATAGTGCTAAATTCCATCCCCCACCCCATCTTTTTTCACTACTTCAAGCATCAGTGAAGCAAAGCAACGTTGAAACAGCTGAAACGAACTCCTGTATGTGAGTATGACAAAGAGTAGCTATAGCAAAGGTTTCTTTAGTATAAACGCTTGCAAGCTAAATACAAATCATTAATACCAAATAAATGGAACTTTACTTATCAATATATATATAACTTTATGAAAGGTTTTTCAGAGCTGAAGGCGCTCGCGCGCCTAAGCGATTTAGTGTTATGTAATGCTTGATATTTTTCGTGAAACTTTATTCACATTAAATATTTCAAATGTGTTCTCATGTTTGTTTTTACCTCGAAAGAGAAACGTAGTTTAATGTTTGCATGATAATATTAAGTACCGTAGATCGTCAGTTTACTCAATATATGTTTGAAATATCAGTTATGATTGATTTTCCTCAACCATTCTGATACTCAAATTACATAAACGCGTATTTCACGTATTTCACTCAGGCTCTGGTGTCAATTCAATTTGTGATGACCCTGTACTAATTTTAATATTATTGAAACCAATTGTCTTAGTTATACTGAAAGAGTTATAATGCTATCGTGCTCGTCATTGTGTACGTGTAAAGCAGGATAAAACAAATCAAAGCGAAGCACATCACCTCCACGCTTTCAGAAGGGTTGTTAAACATCAATGGGTTACCTTGTTGAGGAACGTAATATTAAAACCCTGATGACTTAGAAAAACGAAACCATATTGTTACATCAATGCGTTTGTAAGAAGATTTAGGCATGTTTATTTTCGTGTCTTCGAAGCTGGAATATGTGCATTGTAAAACATGGACAATAACATGTAAAACATATAACATGGACAATTTGTTTCTTCCCAAATAAGTAATTAATATATTGATACTACACCAGAAGAAGCTCCCAGTTTTTCATTTAGTAATCCATCTCTTTCACGTTCTTTTATTTATAGAGAAAAAAGCCGACAGTAATATTATTTCCTTCCGACTTGCTATTACTAGCAACGGCGACGGAAGTTCTACTGACGCCGAATTCCATGTCAAGGACAGAATACTATTCATAGAAAATAACGTTCGTTCATTGCTCTCCGCCAATGTAAGTTGACTATCGGCATTCGCTTAAACACACTTCCAGTCGCTTTTAGAGTAATCAGAGTAATGTTTCATGTTCTTTAAATTCTGTTAGATTGATGAACTGAATTTCGAGGGAAAAAATATTAAAATTAATGTTCTTTCTAAAAGTGTTAAAAAAAACGATAAATAAAAGTAAAAACCAAGAAATGGGCTCCGTTGCGGGAAGAATCAAGCCGTCGAGATGATCTGGGATACCAGTTTTTTTCATATTTCGGCACAGCATGGTCCAGTCTCAAAAGGGTATATATATATATATATATATTTTATTTTAACTCGAGGTAGTTTTCGTGTGAGGAGAAAGGGCGTCGCCAGGAATTTTCCCAAGGGGGGCAATATCAAAGGCACACAAAAGTTATATATATATATATATATATATATGTACTACAGTGGATTCCTAGAGAAAAGAAACGACCGAGACGACGTCCAAATGTAAGATGGGTAGATGAAATCAAGCGTTTTTCAGGAGCTACATGGATGAGGATATAAGC
>JAGDQP010055018.1:0-13229 GCA_022664845.1 Lepisma saccharinum
GGCTATATAGTATATGGATATATACATTTGAGAAAAGCAAAGCTGTCGACTTTTTCGGGTGAATGTTCTGGAAACTTACGGCACACATAAAACAATTGTTGATAGTAACTTAATCTCTAATACCAGTATTGGTCCCTTTCGATCATGAAAATTCGACATTTGAAAAATGACAGATATATAAAGCCTTAAAAACGCGATTTTGTCGGTCGAGCGTTTGATCGTTAGCACACGTGTACCGAAAGCTCCCTCGCTCAACTGGAAAAGTTGCCACATGATATGTTTTTTAACATTAGTGATTGGCTGAAAAGATTCAGTTATAAAAAAAAATGAATAACGATATTAGTGGACATGTATACATATTCTAGCTGCATATGTCCAATGCGCTGAATAACGTTGTGACGTCACCAATGTAAGATGTTGAAAAGTATTATTGAATATCTCGCGCTGTAAATGAGCTATCGATATGAAATAAAGAATGATTTTATTAGGTAAAGCAGATGCAACTTTCAATACAAAGCAAACTGTTGATAACGTATCACGTGATATAGATTGCGGATGCCACGGCCACCTTGGTCAAATTAGCCAATTTCGATTTCCGCATTGAAATCCACAAGGAAACGATAATGTAGTCAGCTTGACAAGCGAGGCTTGAAATTCAAATCGAACAATGCACAACGTGTCACGTGATATAGTTTCCGGCCGTCATATTAGCAGATAATTACTTTTCTGACCCTGATTTATGAACTTAATGCATAATGTATCTAATTCCTATATAATCCCATGTTAAAAATTAACGAATTTTAGAAAATGTTTTCTTATTTAGAGATGATATACACATAAAAGGACTTCAGATTCGTGTTTGCTATTTCGAGTTTGGGAAAAAGCAGGTTGCAAATGGACGAATAAACGAACCGGAAGCTCTCCACGACGCCATTTTGAATTTTTGGAGAGAAATAAAAATATTTGCTAGAAACATGGAACAAACGGCATATCGTTCCGAATGACACTCCGAGAAAGATAGCTATCTTGGATTTTCCAAAATACATGCCATCACTTAGTTGCGGCGGCCATTTTGTGAAATATTTACATTTTAATATCTCACGTTATAATGGCCATATCAAGATGGATTAAACGTCCTCTTACTCTGGAATGCATCCTAAAGTAGAAAATTCCCATCAGAATAGCAAACATCTATGACTTCAGACACTGAAAGCCCCATCTTGAAATATATGTATCACGACATCTAATGGTGGTCTCAATATGGAATAAACACTGTAATGTTGAGGAAATCATAGTGCGCATGCATGAGAAAAGTAGCCACCAGTAGTGCAACTCACAAAAAAAATGCAACCCAAAGTTCTGATGTTATTCTAAAAATAACGAGATTCGACACCGCCACTGAAAAGCGAATTTTCTACGAAAACCGAATTTGGGCTTATTTTTGCGCTACGACGCATAGTTTCCGAGATATCGGCGTTTCAAGTTTTTCGGCATTTTTACTATCAAAATCATACAAAAACATAAACCAAAGATATTTCACCAATTGCAATGTTTTCGTAATCTAATAGTAATGATGTACGAAATTTGTTTTTCTAGCTCCAGTGGTTTAGGCTCTGTGCAATGTTTTTGGGCGCCATCTTTATTCCAATATGGCGACATTTTGAAAATATTGTAATGTTTTTCTAAACTACTTGTGATCGTGTACCTTCATACGAAATTTTGTGTTTATAGCTCAATCGGTGTATAAAATATATTTTTAGAGTCCACCATTTTGGATTTAAGATGGCGTCTTTGAATGTATAACGTAACATTTTCGTAATGTAATAGTGATGTTGTACCTTGGTACCAAATTTCTTTTCTGTAGTACCAGTAGTTAAGCTCTTTATTATATACAACAATGGGTTAGGCGGCCATTTTGAATCCAAGATGGCGACTTTTAGAAAATTTGAAAAACAATTCGTACCCTACTAGCAACAATGTACCTCCATACCAAATTTCACTTCAATAGCCCCAGCCGTTTAGTCTCCCTATTCTATACAACAATTGGTTTGGCGGCCATTTTGGATCCAAGATGGCGACTTTTTCAAAATTTCGGATTTTTCCCTTTACCTACTCATGGTCCTACACCTTCATACCAAATTTGGTGTTTCTAGCTCCAGTAGTTTGGCCTGTGAATTATGATGATGAGTCAGTCAGTGAGTGAGTGAATGAGTGAGTGAGTGAGTGAATCAGTGACCATGTGGCTATATAGTATATGGATGGTAATGCATTGTCGAAAAAGTGGTGCAGGAAAATGTATGTACTAAGCAAAATTTCAGTAAATTAATTTTAAATAATACAATATTTCAGTAAATAATACAATATTGGTTCTTGATTTCCCAGACACATGTATAAAAAGCCCGGAAAAAGCTCAAACAAATAATTGTCTCTTTATGTTAGCAATTGGAAGTGCATTGCGGGTACCTGGGGAAGGAGCTGGCCGCCTTAAATAAAACCCCAAGGAAAGAACTTGTTGGAGATCATCAAATATGAGGTCGAAATTCTTCCCACAATGCATGGAGATTGCAGGCCGTCAGGGCTTTGTCCTAATTTATTTGTATTGTTCTTGAAGAAATTCAGAAACAATAGTAAGAGTACACAAAATCCATCTATTGAAACGCATTCACAGTATACACTATACTATAGAGACTCACCTGATAATATAAAAGCTAGTGAATCCCTAATTACAAGTTTTATACTTGTGATTGTGCAAACGATGCGACTGGGCTGTAAGTCCTTGTGTTAGAAGGTCACAAGGAAATACTATGTAACAAAATGTGTAGATTTTAACTGGAAATCTCTTAATATTTTCACCTTTGAAGATTACAGTGTTACTCGACACTCGTGATACTTGACGATAACGATATTCACGATAATGTGATAGTGAATACTAACAGGAAACTCAGGAGGAGACTATCCACTTGTGGCTTAGCAGGCAATTGATGAGGTATTCACTAAAATCATCTGCAAGAAGATCTTACTTTAGTTCCTTTTAGTTTCAATTTTTATTTAACGGAAGGTTGAAAAATTGTAAGAGTGATTCGCAGGAGGAAGTATTAGTGATACAAGAAATACTCAAATTTGACCTCTGAAGAGCTATTCGTTGAACGTACAAAATGAGATCATATGTTCCATAATAGACTAGTAAGGGAGACTGGGATCAATTGTAGTACACGAAAAATTAGTTACAGTTAGTACACGAAATGAGATCTACTGTTCAACATTACAAAATTGTAAAATAGAACTTCTGGTATCTTTTAAGCACCATATGGAATATATGGAAATGAAAATGATGTCACAATATATTTTCTATCAGAAGGCTGCTTGTGTTACATTTGACCGTAACGTCAGGATCAATTATATCACATGACAGGATCAATTGTAACAAAAGGAATCGATGTTTTTAAATTATAATTTTCGTGTTTTAAAAAGGAATTGTATTGAATTACTAAGTTTTATACACCCTTTGAATACAAGTACATTGCACTAATGAAACAGTACCAAATGTGACTACAAAATTGAATGCTTTGGGTGTTCAAGGTGTTTACCAACATTTTTCTTGTTTTGAAAAAAAAAATATATCTTCTACAATCATTAACTTCGACAGAGTTGAATGTCAGCATGTCCATCGATGAATGAAAAACGAAAGTGTTTCGCTTTGAGCAGACGAGGAACAGACTTGTCAATTTCTCTATTCACAAAAATAACACTATCTGATATGTGGGTTATCATCTTCTACACCCGAGGTATTCAATTAGAAACAGAATAACAGAAACAATAAGACGGTATTTAAAAAAAACATTTGAGAATATATTTTAAAACATAAGCATTTTAGTCTGACATACAGTTAGGGCACACAAAAATTGTTTTACCTTTTGTTACATTGAAGATGAAACTATTCTTGACACGTTATACACTGAACCAATTTCTCTCTACTGGGTGCAACTGTTGCTACTTGTATGAATAAACTAAACAGAAACAATAATCATTTTCACTTCAAGAAGAAGATGTATTTGCTTTCTTCTGGTTTCTCTTCCTTTAATCCATTCTGTTGTGTATCTGTAAGAACTACAACTTTTCTTTCCTCCTTCTACTACTTTTCTTCTCGGATGATATGTCTTTGGGAAAGGGAAGCAGTGTTTCAGGAGAGAACGTTGATTTGGAACGCTTAGCCAAGGAACACTGTTTATCGTCAAGGCTGCTTGTGCTTGGCTCGATAGGAGCCACATTTGGAGTTAAAGTGGACTTAGACGCTACAGAGGAAGGTACATTTATTCTAAAACTGGTATGTACCTAGGAGGAGCAAATCGCTATCTTGAACGACATTTCTGTTGCAGAGCCAAACATTAGTTATTTATTCTAATATGAAATTTACAGGTGCTGGATACTCCACTTAACTGAGTTCCAATAAGATGTTAAACAGTTTGAATCTTATTAAAAGGGCCATCATACTTTGTTAATCTTATCCAGAATTGACATTTGAAATTCTGGTGACAAATAGCATTGAGTATAAAGGCTCGTTCTAACTCACATCAATGAATTTTAGATTTTACGAATGTTGCTTAGTGTTTAAAAAGCATATCGCCAACCCTTCATTTTCGTAAATCTCGATCGTTACAACTCTTTGCTTCTCTAATGTCGTTGATTGTATTGAATTCGCTCTAAAACTCAACTTATGAGGCTCTCCAAGCATTAGTGAACGATAAAGTTAAGAAACTAAGCCAAGCCAAGGCGAGCCGAATCTGGATTCGATACCAGTGGTTCTGACCGCTTCCAACGACTACCAAGTGAGTGTAATACCAAGAATAATCATTCGGTCATAAGGTTTTCAACCAAAGTAAGTAGCCAGCTCACAATATTACTAAGATGGCGTCAAAAATTTCTGTTCATAAGGTTTGTGTTGAAACAACAATGAAATAAAAAATATCGTAAAACAAAATCTTAAATTTTGTCACGAAATATAGAATAATACACAGTTAAAGAAAAAATAAATTATTTCAGAATCAAATCAGGTTATCTTTAAAGGTAACTAACTGATGTAGGTTTATATTGATGAATTTCTATTTTCTTTATCTACAGTAGTAGTAGTAGTAGTAGTAGTAGTAGTAGGTTAACTATTAAGACATCATCATGTGATTAATGGTGTAGTATAGCCGCAACCTTAAAGCAGCAAGCTATTTGATCTACTTTAAATGACATGTAATGAAACATCAACCTTCCCACAATCATAGTTGTACTTTATTATGCACTTACAGCTGTCTAAATCCTGTATTTGACATCAGTAGTAAATCCACAGGAATTAAGAAATACACCTCTCCAAAACTTCGTCTCATCTTGAGATATATGGTAGTCGACATTACGTTTTGTAAAATAAGATTTTCTTTACCTTTCTTCATAATAAGCAATCATTGTTTAACTTTTTCCACGGACAACTTAAAGGATAGAACATTATCCCATTGCTTAACTTCTTATCAATCATGTCGACTTGTTAAACTTGACAACGATTAGAAACAAAATACATTCTCCTAAGTGTGTCCAGATCTGAAAACCTAATTTAACACATTCATACCTAAAAAAACACCACACATCAGTAATATTATTCATTGGAAAATTTAAATTAATAAATAAAAGAGAAAATTCGTCAAAAAGTAATAATCACAAAAGCATGTGTATTAGAATATACTATGTGAATGCAATTTTAAATATAGCGCCTTTGTCGGCCCGTGGAAAAACAAATCAATTATGTTAATGGCTTGTGTCTCTCCATATGTGCTCCGTAACAAAGACTGTTTTATCATCGTTCCTTCCAGACTGCGAAAATCCGGTTCAGAAGGTTAATCAGAACAATACTTTTTGATTAGTAGAAAGTGGATTATTAGGTATCTCTTGTATCGAAAGTCCTATACATACTCGGTAGAACTAACGAACATAAGGTTGTAATGTAATCTGTGATGTTTTGTCCACATAAAAATGCATGATTCTACTGTTAATGTCTAAAACACATATCTCTTGTCACAGAACATGAAGTGTATATACACGTATCTATCCTTGTTAGCTGCACAATGACAGCGTCAGATCAGGGTCAGTTGCTTCAAGATTCGAAGTGATTAGTCCAGTGGCAAGTTAATTAGTGTACGGTACCAGTTTCCCCGCCAGCCGACCAGAAAGAGAAAGCAGAGACAGACAGCAATGTATTCAAAGAGCAAACGAAATTTGGGAGGATATTTTCTTTTTCGAATTCGTTCTCATTGGGTTGAGGGAAGACATTCAGGAATTTTATCGGGTGGGATTCTAACTACATGATTTTACATTCGCCCTCCAAAGTTCACATAATTACGCCTCAGCGTTTCTTTTTCCAAATCCGCTTGGTGCCCTGAAACCTTTCCTCCTCCTTTCAGTTAAGAAATCTTTGGGTCTATAACTTTGCTACAAGTTTACTCAAATATTTAAAAATATATAGGAGTAAGTGAAATGAAAAAGATGTCTGATATTTTTGCCATGTACTTAGACAAATAAATAGTTTAAATATTGAAAATATAATTCCATTTATGGTTCAGATAACAAGATCAAATAAAATATTTCAAAATATGTTGCTTACGAATTTATTAAGATATAAAAGTCCTGATCAACATATCATTAATTTGTTCAAAGCAATACAAAGCTTTATATATACAGGGCACGTAAAAATTATATTATGAAAATTGAGGGTGATAAGACGGGTCCAATGCAAGTATTTTTAATATATGTTCCATGGGTTTCTGAAGCCTCGTTTTAGACACACCGAGTTTCCAACTTGGAGCGCAAACCCGACGCGTAACATTGGGACAAAAACGATTAAGTCTCAATAAATAAGAAACAACGCCATAGGCAGTGGATAAATGGTGCCTAGTGCACATTAGTTTCCATTAGATCCTCGTCAAGTCAAGGAAGAAACATAACTTTTCTAGTAATTATCAACACAAGGGTAGAATTCACGAAACACAGGAAAAACATGCTGGAAAATGGTAACTTCTGTTTTATGTAAAGTGTTATGACAGTTATAGAGAAGTTTCAGAAACTAAAAGTGTAGAATAGAGTAACTGTACACGTCAACTCTGAAAGCAGAATACGAATCACATAAATACTTCAATAATATAAAGTTTTGTTGAGGATGGGCATAGGTCATAGTGCTCTTACCTTCCATACAAATAATTTCATCTTCAATATGAAATTTTGGAGTAAATTTACTAAAGTAAACAGGCTCATTATTGAAGAGACAAGGTTGTTGATTGGGATGACAGTTTTCCCTGGATATTTTTTCTCTCAATCTCACTAGTGAAATGATGGGATAGCACCTTTAATAGAAAGTTTGGCAGTTCTCTACTTGTTTCCCAGATTATAGACTTGCCTTGGCAATGTATCCTGTAAAGATTTGAGCTAAGTTAATACTTACAAGTAACTAGCTACAGGCTAGAAACCAAATAAATTCAATGAATCTCGGTTGGGCGAAAAGCTAACACGCTTTCTTTCTGTGCTCGTAGTTACGGTTTCAAGTTTCTTGGAAGTCCATGACATGGAGTCCATGCTCAAAATTAAAGACGTTTACTCTTAAGGACAAATGAAACGTCTAGTTCAACAGGCAAGGGAGTATATAAGTGGTCCAGCCTATCTTATAGCATTAGGAAGTATTGTTTTTGTCACGAACAAGGGAGTCGATGAGAATAAATACTATTCCTTATGTAATCAGTAACGTTGTTTACTATTTCTGACGAAAACTAACTTAACGTTCCTAATCTAAAGTCAGTAATCCATAGAGTGGAACAGTTCTCTACACTCCTCCCAATTCAACATAATTTAGAAACAAATCGAGCTAATCGAGCGTCTTCAAGTGGATACAGTTCCAAATGGTAATGTTTGAATTTTTATTCGCCTGATGAATCTCAATTGGATCCAATGAAATATTGTGTACACGTGTATTCACACTTGGTTTACATTATAATTTATACATAATGTCCGTAATATAAATTGCGTGTTTATTAAAGGAAAGTGTTCAATTTATTCTTTTCAAACATTGGGAGCGTTTCTTTTTATTTATTTCATGTGTTGATCTATATGCTAGATCAAATATTATTAGTAATATATTTGCGCAATGACTGGGAGCATGGAAGTTTTAGTGAGGAGGAAACGACAACATTTAGATGCAGATGATACATTATTATTAAAGAGATGCCTGTAAATGGTAATATTAAATTATATAATTAACCAATTACTCTTCGAATTGTAAAAGAAAACCCGTTTCCCATTTGCTTTTAACCTGAGAGAGATCCCATTTCAATAATGAGTTACAGAGACTAAAAATGTTGAGTGCAGCCTCTAGTGATGATAAAAAAAATATTTGAAGACATACTTTTCTTAAACAATTCTTTCAAAAAACTAAATAAAAATAATTTTGTTTATGCATGAATAAAAAGAAAAGCATGGAGCGCTCACTGAAAAATTTATAAAGTGACTTTATATGAGAACGCGTTCCATGATTTTCTTTTTAGTCATACATAAACAAAATTATTTTTTAGTTTTTGGTATGAATTGTTCAAGAATGTCTTTAAAAAGTTTTTTATTAATATTTTATTCCAATACTAAAGTGTTCTGTAACCAGCTAAACACTACAGCGTTGCAGGCTAATATTTGTGGGTAACATTTTTAAAAATATTAAATATACTTGTAAATATATAGAAATATATGAAAGTAACAATGGAATATTGTATTGTCACCCGAACATCTAAGTTGGAAAATCTGAGGACACCGCGATCCATTGTGAACTAGATAAAAGAATATAAAAAAGAGAGAGAGAGGGATGAAGGAAAGTATCTAAACGTATAGTATATGAGCTCCTGCGTAGCCTAGTCTGTAGCGCGCTCGACTTCAGTGCGAGGACAATTGGGAAGCTGCTGTGAGTAAAAGACAATGGCGATCACAGTTAGAGCTTCGGCTCTCCTCTCCCAACCCGTCTGGTCAGTGTGGGAGCAGTAGACGAACTCCTCCCTTCGGGGAGAGGCCTCATCCACTAGTGGATTGAATATGGCTGTGATTTATATATACAGTGGCGAAGCGTGGCATAAACAAGTGGGTAGACAACGTAAAAACTTTAGGAAAATCAAAAGTAAAAGAAAACAGTAATTATATTTCTTCCCTAAAAATATAACATAAAATTGAAAAACAAAATTTAGAAATATGTTTCTACGAACTGTACAATTTGCTTACCTCAGTTAACTTCAAGCGTATAAATTCAAAGCATGCACCCTGTAGTCAAATAATTACATCGCGGACTTCGAGAAACGCTAGAGAGGGGGCGTGAGTTCGAGCCTCATCTACGCAGCTAGGCAAATGCCCTAATGGGGCCTTCGATAGGAATTTCATTCCTCCACGGAAATAGCAAAGTTAAAAACGCCAGAAATAGAAAGTTTCAAAGTTCCGAACTCCCACTTTCATCTCGGCAATGTCACCAGTTTCTCTCTGTAATCACGGACCCTACTAGTCGTAAAGGATGAACTCGAACAATTTGATTTGCGCGAGAATTTTATGTTCACTACTGCAGATGTTAATGTTCATTTTACAGCGGCAGCCAGTTCAAAATACTTCAGCAAAACAGTTTAAATTCAGTAATCTTTCATTTCATATAAAAGTGGCTCGATTTTTGTTTTACTTCTTAATTTCAACGAAAAACATTTAAGCAAATTACGTAAACGTACCTTAGTTGGCTGTATAAGGGAGTCCACATTTCTTAGAAATATAAATATCTTGAAATGATCTAACAGTAAGTCATTAGTTTCTATTTCACCAGTGGTAAACGCTTGCGATTTTGTAGCTACGGAAGGAAGTGGTATGGCAAAATCTTACATCAACAAAAGGAAAGTTATATTTTTTATTAGCTAAATTACGTTTCCAAATCATTCAAAGATATAAATTATCCTAGATTCAGTTACAATATTTCCAAATTAGCTACACAAAATAAAAGAGTCACTCAGCAAGAAACAATCCGCTTTCCACGTATAAGTCACGAGTGAGGGGATTTTCGGAACAAAGTTTTCCATTATATAATATCTTTTTTTTAGAAAATAGAATTTATAAGTATTCTCTATGTCATTAGATATCGTTTCCGACAACCTAGTACTCAAGCAAATGTCTGCAGCGATAAATGTTTTATTATTATTAATTTCTATTCAGTTCCCACGTTTAACAACACGCTATTGTAGAACGTTTTATTTCACTGACCGCGAACAGCTAATGCCTATGCTATATGAAGATAGACGTGTCTTTTATCATAGTGTGTGACCAACATCATGCCACAGGCAGCGCAGCTCTTTAACGTCGTAGAGTGCAACCAATACGGTCGTGAGCGCGAGTCACGTGTCAAGCTACTCGCGGCTGAACCAACAACCGAGACACATTGAGGACTGTCTCTCCCTGACCCGCTCGAATCTCTCATGTCACCTCTGTCGTCTGCTGCTACTTCAGGTCGCTATAGAGTGCAAGGTTATCGAAAGCAAGCAGCCATTTTGGAGCTAATAGAAGCTTTTATAGTACTTTCGAATGCTGAAGAATATTGCCCCCTTTTTGCCCTCATTTATGACATTATAACCTGCATGTTAGAGAAGGGGATAAATAGCTTATATTTGATGCTGAAAGTCAAACTCAAAACTTATTAGCAGTAAATACAAAAGTAATTAAATTTATGTATTAAAAAAATGGAAAGATAGTATCTAACCTGTCAAAACCGAGAATTTGCTACTGTACATGTATCTAATAAATCAAATCGAACGGTTGTAACTCAGTAAAGCGTTGACTTGGGAAACGGGAAATACTTGGTTCGTTACCTTATAGTTTTCTTCAGTCACAAGAAGCAGATACCCTAATTGTACCTTCATTTTACGGTTGGTATATGGGATCCTCAATATGAGGTATGAAAATGAAGTGAAATTCACGTCACAACACAAACATTTATTTAACCCTAGGACATATAATCACACCGTGGGGTCACCGGCGACCCCAGTCCATATAAAATGCTTTCTGTGCCTGCGCCGTTGTGAGAGTGAAACACGATACTTCGTCTAGCTTCAGTTAAGAGCATGCTGTTGAAAGTGCATGTTGCATTGTTGTGCTAGTGAGGTGAATTTCTGTGTTTTTTGAGTGCCGGGTCGTATATGACCCCACGTTGTGATTAACGAAACCTTTTTTGTTTTGAACAGCCATATTGCAAACTATATTATAGTGAGCGAATGTCTTTAGAAATGGTGAAATCGAGAAGGTATTTGAGTCACGAAGACATTGCACGCATTTTAGATGAATCAGATGAGGATCTGTGCGATGTTGATGAACTGGTAAGTGAAAATGATAATAATGAGGAACATGATGAAAAAGAAGAGGATGAATTTGAAAGTGATGCTGATAATGATGATGGTGCAGACTTGTTACAACGAAAAGTAGTGATGTATGGGAAGAATGGCAGTAAGTGGTACACTAAACCGCTCCAAGAAAAATCTACTAGAACCTTGAAGAAAAACATCGTTATTCATTTCCCAGGGCCTAAGAGGGAAGCACAACAAAAAACAAGTGCAAAGGACATTTGGCTTCTGTTTCTTTTTCAGATGACATTTTGAACAAAATTGTGATTTCAACAAATGAAGGAATAGAAAGACAAAAGTGTTTCTTCAAATCAGATCAGCGTTACCTGTCACCCAATGACAAAATTGAGTTGTGCGCTTTATTTGGTTTGCTTCATCTAGCTGGTGTTCTCAAAAGTCTTATTTGACCGTAGGTGATATGTGGTCTGAAGCATTTGAATAGCTTCGTTATCTTCAGGTGCAATTCAGGATCTAGTTCAACAAAGAAGAAGCGTTCTGACTTCCTGAAGACCCTTGCTTTTGGACTCTGTGAAGAACACATGAGAAGCAGGGTAAATAACGAGAGACTGACACAACAGCCAAGAAACAACATTCGTCATGTTCTGGGCATCGAAGAGGAACCAGTATAAAGTGTGACACAAGTTGGACGACTACGTAGATGTGCTTTCTGTAGCCGGAAGAAAGACAGAGAAGGAGTAGCAGTGTGTTATTTGTGTAAAAGAAGTGTTTTTGCTGAACACAGTCATAACATTTGTGAGAATTGCAGAACGTAAGCAATGCAAACTTCGCTTCATTTATGTCCATGTAAAACAATAAAAAATTGAAACAATTGAAGCAAACAATTAAAACAATTAAAATTGTTACAATGTAAAACTTATGTACTCTACACTATCTTGTATAATCAATAAAGAAACGAATTATATCAATAAATATAAAATGTATAAGATGATATCCTAATAAAACTACTCTCCAGACTGGGGTCGTATATGACCCCACGTTGTGATATATGTCCTAATTAAAGCACGTTGTGATTGTAGGGTTAAGACGAGTGGATGACTCTTCTTGTTCAGGGGCTACTCTGAACTATATGAAGATATGTACATTGATGGTTACTGTGCATGATATGATGATGCTAGATAATGAGATATGCTTGGCTCGTAAAAGGATGACATATATGGATAATCTGGGTGGTCTGGTGTCAATGTGAATTAACACAGTGTGAATAGTAGAGAAGGTGGTGTGTGTATGATGGTTGTCCGGGGTGTGTACTGTTCATGAGATTGTATGGTATCGTGTAGGAGAAGGTGATTGTGTTCGAAGCGTTGAGATATAAATTTTAGGCGAAGTTATTGAAGATGTTGAAATAAATGTGGGAAATCATTACGTTCATACAGCTCTCGTGTGGAACTGGGAGGTTTGGCGCGAAATGTGATTCTCAGTGCATTGTAACCCCTGCTTTTGCTTGTAGAACAAGCAATCACAGGCGGCGACAAATATTTTCGGATGGGTTTTAATAAATGTTACTCGAAAAGAAAATCGGATCCAAAACTCCCCGAGAACGGCTCCAGGACTTTAGGGAGATTGACCGAATAGTAGGATAGAGAAGGAGAGAGGAGTGGTACAGGTTCTTTGGAGATGATACGCGATGAAACGAATATAAAACCAATGTTTGATACCGGGATTAAGTGTCGGAACTTGCACCATCGTTGCCCATATGGAAGCTCCAAGAATATGATGTTCTGCTTTCCCCACTAATCGGATACACTGGGCTTACGTTAAACATTCATGTACAAGAAACTGAACAACGTT
>JAGDQP010055019.1:0-13229 GCA_022664845.1 Lepisma saccharinum
CGAGAACTTGCATTTCATTTTAAATATTCAGTGCTCAGAACTTAGCTGATTGTCTTTGGTTAGGAAAGCTTCAAATTGTATGAAAATCGCTTTGAAATTCGCTGCAGGTAACCAAATTCGCGCTCTCGGATATGCATTTTTTTCGCGTTTAAGGTGTACTGAACTATGAAATAATCTATTCGCACTATGTTCATACATTTCCCTGGAGCGAAATTCTTCAGTCCCTATCTATAACGTGCAAAACATTATTGTTGTCCTATGAACAGGGATTAAAATATAGCCAGAAAATCAGATCCAGTGAGTCGAGGTGCAGTACATCGACTATCGACAGAATCGATAATTTGTCTGTAAAGTGCCACGGAATGAAATCCCTCTACCGATAAAACATGAAAGCTCTCCTTTCCTGTGTGAAAAGGGTAAATCCAGAACCGTACCAAAATGGCCATAAACGTGCGAATCAAACCGTGCTGGGCTCACCCGTGTTGCATGTGTGAAAACGCCAGTATATAAGTGAGTATGTGATTGAAAAAATTACTAAATGAAATGAAAATTTAATGGTCTAGTTTGATTGATCAACAGAGATGTCTAACTTATACATTATAATTTAGCAATTAATCTTGACCTAAATTTAAATCAGTAGTGTATAAATCATTGATAAAAATGTACTGATTCTAAATCATTTTGAATAAATTTTGTTGAAATCACTGCAAGCTACAAATTATACTCAATTCATTATCCTCACATTAGTACAGTGTAATGACAAAAGATGGTTCTAGAGCACGGGGTACATTTCGATCAGGACGGTTCATCACGAGTGGAATCATAATGGTATGTTCCAACTAAATTTAGTCCAATAGAGAAATAGGTCCGTCCAGAACAGTTACCAGTCAGAGAATGTAGAGTAATTTTCCTCCTATTAACACCGTCCATTCAAACAATCCAGTTCGGAATTCCTATTAATAATTATATTTTTTAACTAATGATATTGTTTTATTTTACGTGTTATGTATGACTTTTTTTTAGAAAAACTTCTGGTTATATCTATTTTTCTTTTCCAGATGACGCTTTTACGTGCAGTCCGCAAGCAAACGAGGACAAGTTACGTGTGGAATTATTTTACCCCTGTGGACAATAATAACGCGAAATGTGATTTGTGTGGTAAAATCTGTTCCCACAAAACATCGACAACAAATCTACGGAAACACTATGAAACGAAGCATCCAACAGTGAATTTGGACAAGACTCGTACGAAGATTCGGGTACACATCACAGATAATGAGACTCTTGAGGACATTAAGTCCTTGTCTCCTGGAGCAACACAAACTGTATTAGAACAGCGCAATGCTAAACGAGCTGGAACACAAGTACATGTTAGTGCTTCCACGGGGAAGGCAATAAGTGGGTCTAAGCGTGTGAAGACAAGCTATATGTGGAATTATTTTACCGCTGTGGACCGTAATTACGCGAAATGTAATATGTGTGGTAATATCAGTTCCCATAAAACAACAACAGCAAATATGCGAAGACACTATGAAACGAAACATCCAACCGTTAACTTGAACGAGAATCCTACGAAAATTCGGGTAGAGATCACTGATAATGATAACCTTGATATAATTACAGAGGAACCTCAGCCTCTTTCAACAGATTATATTTCTTCAGAAGCAGGTTTTATTTCTGTATCATCTTTGTGTGCGCCTGTTAACAATTCTTCGTCTCCAAGTCAAGTACATAATGGAGCTTCCGTGCGAAAGGCAATCAAGAAGTGTGCGAGGACAAGTTACTTATGGAATTATTTTACCGCTGTGGACCGTAATTACGCGAAATGTAATATGTGTGGTAATATCTGTTCCCATAAAACGTCAACAACAAATCTACGAAAACACTATGAAACGAAACATCCAACAGTGAATTTGGACGAGACCCCTACGAAGATTTGGATACAGGTCACAGATAATGACAGCCTTGAGATAATTCCAGAGAAACCTCAACCTTTTCCAACAGCTTTTATTTCTTCAGATTCAGGTTGTACTTCTGTATCATCTGTATGTGCGTCTGTTAATAACCCTTCGTCTCCAAAAGAAGTATTTAATGAGATGTCCATGCGGAAGGCAAAGAGGAAGCGTGCGAGAACAAGTTACGTATGGAATTATTTTACCGCTGTAGACCGTAATAACGCGAAATGTAATATGTGTGGTAATGTCTGTTCCTATAAAACATCAGTAACAAATCTACGAAAACACTATGAAAAGAAACATCCAGCAGTGAATTTGAAGGAGATTCCAACGAAGATTCAGGTTCACTTCATGGATGATGAGCCTCCTGAAGAATTTCAACCGGGGTTTACTTCTGTATCAACTTCCGGTTTGGCAACATCATGTGCGTCTGTTGATAATGCTTCGCCTCCTGGTGTATTGGAACCGCGTAATGCTAAACATGGCACAAGTCTTGTTCATGTTGGGGCTTCCATGGGGAAGAAATTTAATAATATCAAGAGTAAAAATATTAATAGACAACTTTTAGGCCTTTTCACTCTAGACTACCAACCATTTTCTATTGTTGAAGACAAGGGCTTTAGGTCATTCGTAAATGCGTTAAATCCAAGCTACGAACTGCCTAGCAGAGAATCGATTTCAAATGCTCTGCTACCTGTTCTTTACAAAGAGATCGTAAACAAAGTTAAACACATGCTGAAATATGCGGAAAGTGTTTGTCTCACAACGGACTGTTGGACATCGCAAACAAATTATAGGTATATAGCAATCACTGCACACTTCCTTACGGAAAATTTTGAATTGAGATCAGTTCTTCTAAAATGTGCATCGTTCGAAGAGCCATACACCAGCAAAAGTATTGCCGAAGAAATAAAAAAAATTACGGATGACTTCAATCTCAGCGGGAAAGTTCTAGTTGTTGTCAGTGATAACGCATCAGACATAAAAAGTGCAGTAACTTCTGAACTTAAGTGGGAGCACTTCGTTTGTTATGCACACACTCTAAATCTAATAGTGCAAGATGCTTTGAAAACCATAAGCAGCTTACATGAAAATGTGAAGAAAGTAGTAACACATTTTAATTGTTCATCTCCAGCAACACAAATGCTCATGGAATATCAGCGTGATAATCAGGTTGCAAATCCAAAGAAATTGATGAATGAAATGGCCACGTGCTGGAACTCGTCCCTTGACATGTTCAGTCGATTTTCAGAATTAAAAGATGCTATAAAAAGTACAATAGGAGTATTGAACGTTGATGCACCTACCATCTCCAAAGACGAATGGACAATTATTGATGAACTACCTAAAATCTTAAAACCATTTCAAGAAGTATGTACAAAATTAAATACCGAAAATTATGCTACTGCAAGTGAAATAATAGTGTTAAATCGAGGATTGCTGACAGTGTGTGATAAGCTACAAGCATTGAACTTCCACAAAACAGTAAAAGTCCTGGCACAGAAGCTAAGAAGCGGAGTAGTTACACACCTGGGAGTAATTGAACGGAATAAGACTCTAGGTTTGTGTACGTTTCTGGACCCCAGGTTTAAATTGTGCTACTTTGCAGATCCGGCAGCCGCTGCAGAAATCAAGCAATACGCAATAGAACTAGCGATGAAAGAGGTCAGTGAGCAAAGAGCCATGAACACTGAAGAGCTTCCATCCGGTGCGGTAAATGACGAACTTTCAGTATGGGATGTTGTTAACGACATTTTGGCGTCCAATCAAAAACAGGGCAGTCAGCGGTCTACTGCAGTTGTTGAAATCGATGGATACCTAGAACTAGAAAATATTCTTCGCACAGAAGATCCATTGCTTTGGTGGAGCAAACGTCAATATGCTTTTCCTACGTTGGCAACACTTGTGAAAAAACGATTCAATGTTGTCGCCACTTCAGTTCCGTGCGAAAGAATTTTCTCCAAAACAGGTGCCATAGTGAACGACAGACGTACATGTCTCAGTCCTTTGAAAGTGCAGCAAATGGTGTTTTTGAATGCTAACTCAAAATAGGTTCTGTTCTTTTCGGATGGTAATGTGTTAATTGGGATTGAGACCTAATATCCATGTGTTGTACACTCAATCATTATTTTTATGAGCCATTTAGTGTCAAAACCTATATCCATTTTAGTAAATAGTTACAATGGTTTTGATACTCCACGCCTGATATATGACAGCATTACTTATATATAATTCGCAATGTATTAAATGCAGCATTATATATACATATATCATGTTTTTGTTGGCAAAATATGTGCAGAATCTTTGTTCTAGATTAGGTAAACTATTTTTAGGAGTAGGGGAAATAAGAGCCTAAGTAATTTTTGTAAGGCGTACTTTTAAGATCTACAGCATGTGTGCTAACGCCCCCTTTTTTTAAGAAACAATCTGACCAGTCAGCACAACTCCTCACTGATTGGCCGGATTTTTTTCTAGAAAAATAGGGTCGTTAGCACACTTGCTATAAACCTCCTCACTGATTGGCCAGATTTTTTTTTCTAGAAAAAGAGGGGCGTTCGCACACTTGCTATAAACCTTAAAAGTACGGCCTACAAAACTTACTTAGGCCCTTATTCCCCCCTTATCCTCAATGCCAGATTTCATACATTGCTGGTAAGATATATATTATATAGTGTAGATAGTTTGCTAACGTTCATTGCATTATATGATCTAATAATATAATAGTATTTTCCATCTGTATTTACAATTGAAAATAAGGTTCAGGCTCACAAAACAGCATTGTTCTGCTCATTTATAACGTCAGTGAGCTCTCATTTATAATTTGTATTTGTTTCCTCTTTGTAAATAAATTAAGAATTGAGTTTTGATCTATGAAGCACTGAAGGACTTAATGCGAAATTTTACCGTTCATGTTTGATTTATTTATATCATATCGTTTGGAACCATAACAGGTAGTATACTGTACATTTGTTACAAAAAGAATATTTCGATGTATTCCCTCTTACAGGCATTATATAACCGCAGTAGTTTGCTAGTGTTCCATTTTATTATATATTCAAATAATGCAATATTTGTTTCTGGAAAAGTAAATTTGTATGTTTCGAATCATTTATATGTAAATTATTATTCGCTCATTTATACTGTAAAAAAAATCAATTTATAGATGGAAAATTAAACTAGGTAACTTTTAACTATTTTTTTCAGTTGTGCGCGAAAAGAACAACCAATTGAATGCGCAAAAGCCAATACGTACCAGAATTTGCATTTATGGTTATTAAACGTAGTTTCTCCCGCGCGCAACTAGATAAGTCTGTCTACAGAAGTGGTGACTTGTAGTATATGAAGTTGTCTGTTTAATGTTAATACAATTCAGTGCGCTGAGGTAAATTTTTGTGGAAGCGGAGATATTTGTGAGTGAAAATCGATCGTGATAAGCGTTTTTCTTGTCATATACTTTTCCACTATTTCGATCTGAATGAATCTCCAGCAATGCGCGTTGACTACTTTGTGCAACTTATGCGGTTGCAAGATCTGTAGACCAGTGAGAGGGGTCGTAGCTAGCAAACTGAATGCTGTGGGAAGTGTACAAACATTCAGCGAGAGGACCCGAGCAGCGTTCATTTTTGTCGAGAGGCCAGATCGCAATTCCGTACAGAATACATATCTCTTCGTGCAAGTGCGTGCTCCTTTATTTGTATTTTACCACCCTCACCACTATATTTGTATTTGCCTGATAAAATACTGGAATGTGGGTCTGAAATAACCTTGAGCTCAATGTTATTAATAGGATGTTCATTATCAGGAAAAGACTTTCATTTGTGGTTTAGCTATCAAAAGATGTATACTTTTTTAATCTAACTTTTAGGGATCTTTGGCTCACGCCTCAAAAGTTCCTTTTGGGTAATTCCATGTGAAATCAACCAATTTTTATGCAAATGTTGCTCGAACTTTTTGGATTTTTATATATATATATGCACCGTAGATAGCCTTGTTAGTAAGCAGCACAAAACTATTTTTATTTTCTTAACAACACCCATTTTGAATTTAGGCTCACTTTTCTTCATTGTGGCAGGCAAAAATAGGGGTTTGCAAGGGTTTAGACAAAAAGCCAGTGCTCTCTTCTCATTAGAAATAGAAAGTTGTGGTTTTCACTACTTAAAAAAAGATCGTTTGAGCTGTTAAAAAATGTATAAAAATTTCGAAAAATATTTTTGAAAACTGGACTTTAGGTCCTCATAATTTGACCTTAATCATTATTAAAATCATAGTTTTTAAGGAATATTTAAGGTGACTTGGGGTTAAAACCACAAGTTGTAATAAGAACTATGCTTACTACCGTTTCCAGAAATGTAAGAAGAAAGTTTGGATTCGGCTCCCTTCATATTTTGGCCTCAAAGTTGAGAAAAATCGAATTTTCGGGAATATCAAGGTCAAATTTCCAAAAAGAGAAAATTATTGTTGTTGCCAAACAATCCATCTACTAATACTGTACTATCATGGCCAATATAAACTTTATATGACTTTATTATACACGATTTTTCTCTAAGCCTAGAAGATAGACCTCCCAACTGACATAGACGTGTGTGATTCTGAGAGTGTTTGCGTGAACGAGCAAGGGTTGGAATTTTCTTTTCTTTAAGATAAATCATTATCGCATGTCCTGGCTTCTGGAAAGATATTTATGGTTTCTTGTAGTATGTAGGAAATAATGAAAAAAACACGTAAGAGAATCGCATTTGAAACACCAAAACAGGGAACCTAACGCAATTTTTACTTGGGCCATTAGCAGAAATTTTCTGAAAGATGTAATTTAAGTGGTCCAGTAGAAAAGATCCTTGCCGAACATGGAGAAACAAAAATGAACGTTGAAACCTATGCTTACTAGGTAATTATTTCTTTCTTAATGAATCGAGTATTCCGTAGAACACTAATGTTATGCACGAAAGACAAGACAAAACGTCTGTTTCTATCAGTTCTTAAAAATGGGGCACGATATTTATTATGCTTTATAATTTCTGATATGTTAATATTCACGTTACAAAGAAGATGTTAGTAGTAAAATACACCAAATATGTTGCGTGCTAAGTTATAGTAAATGTAATATATATATATATATTATATAAAAATTCAACAGATACAAATAAAGGAATGAATCTTTGAGCATCATATGGAGAATATCTGAGATAAATTAAGATTTTTCTCTTTCCAGTCAAATATTTGTGTGTGCCCGTGTGTGTGATTAACATAGATATGAGTATGTTTTATTCAAAACGGCCATCATACCTAACTTTGGAGTGTGTTGGTTTCGTATTGTTGAAGTCCTCGGTTCGGTACCAGTGGCTGACTGTCCTGACTTAGGTGTGTTTTCCTCAGCCACACCAGACATGCACTTGGATGGTACCTTTAATTTAGAACCTGGCCGACTCCCTACCGCATTTCACAAAACCTTATCTCGGAGTGATCCATAGGTGCCTAAATGCTATAAATAAGATGGAAACTCAACGAGTAGTATATAAACTATCGCTCTGTTACTCGGCATATTGCTTTTTAATGCCGTGTGGATGGATCGACATCGAGACCGAGATGGATCGAGTATCCGTAGCTCAGTTGCTATAGCGTTAGCAATCGAAAGGTTCTAGTACCGCCATCTATCCTGACAGAGGTAGTACCGGGCCATTTTCCTCACGACACGAATAAACCAATGTTTATAACATAGAGTTATCAAACTCCACTAGAGGGAGAACTTGCACCACCGTCTACGTGAGTTTTAATTCCCAGCGTGGCGCAAGTTGAACATTCAACTCTTTCTCTGTTTGTTTGGCAGGAATGAAAGCGAGCCGTGCGCTGCCTGATATTATTTATATATCATTTGTATATGCTACGCACGATCTTTTTATGAAGAAAAACAATTGAGAATTCGCATTAAACTTCACCTTAGTTAAGTTTAACACGTAAGATACAAACAGTTCCTAATTAAATAGATCAATATAAGGTATAATTTAATATAAAAAATCATATATATAAAACGTTCTTGATAAATATAATTTGTGTTCACAAAGATTTTTTTGTTAAATTTTGAATTTATTTATGGCTTTTAGGCATCTAAGACAGGCCGGGATAGGGGAGGGGTAAGAATTCGGGAAGCTGTCGGCCAGGGCCTATGTTGAAGATGCCATCCCCGTTTTTATTTATTAAATAAAACAATATAATGTTAATACTTAAAGCCACATAACTTATTTTAAAAAAACGTTAGATGTACATTTAAAAATATTATATACAGCATTAGGGATACAACAAAGGATTTACCTCCATAAATTTACAAAGAAAATTATAAAATTGAAAATAGGGTATGGACACCGGTCGTCGGACATACACTAGTAGTTTGCAATTTTCATATAAATCTTGAAACAAGACGTATGTCATTAAAGTGTACATAAAAAGTAACTCTACTTTTCGTACAGCTTTAACTTGATATTTACGTTTTACATATATCGAACGTGACATTATATAGTTAAAAAAAAAAAACCGGCTTCCGTGGTTAGCTTAGAAGATGCCGGAAAAGTTACTTGAGAATGAAGAAGACTGTCTTTAAATTTAGAGTAAGTCTGTCTTAAAACTATTAAAAACGACATTGTTTTTTTTTTCTAGTTTTTCAAATGTTCCGTTTTGACTTTATATCATAAACAATACGAATAGTAATATCTCTTAAGTATATTATTGTGTCTGGCTTCAGGTATATAAGGCATATAGAATTCACGAGCTTTCCTCTTACCGACCAGGGTCACCAATAAGAAGCGTTTTGTTATCTATTTTTGTTGCGATATTCAAGTTGTTTATGTTGTTTTTAATAGTGTAATCACTGGTTCGATTCCCAGCGAGGACACAAGTGGTTCGGAACCCACATTAAACCCTAGTTCTCGTCCTTAGGACGTCATCTTCGTGCAATGAAAGGCAAATAAATCACAATCGGTTCGCCTAGCTCTGGGATCTTCAGGTGAAGAACTCCCTTCGAGCAGAACACTCATCATCATCATTGTTCTTAATAATTTAACAAGTCTTTTCAACACCACATTACTTACCGAGCCGCCGTAGCTTAGTGGTAGAGTGTTGGTGTAGCATTCGGGAAGTCATGGGTTCGATTCCAGTGGTCGACCATCCTGACATGTTTTTCAAGATTTTTGCTCAAGTACACCAGGCAAATGCAGGGATGGCACCTTCAATGTAGGCCCTGGCCGACATCTTCCCGAATCCTTTCCCCTCCCCTATCTCGGCCTGAGTCTTACGTGCCTAAGCCATCAATAAAATTCAACAGTACATTATAGGCTTAGAACTGTTTAAATTTTAAATAGACAAATATATGTTTTCTACACGAATATACCCAGTTTATTAAGAATAAGCCTGAACGAAAACGATCCATTATTTCTGAATGTAATAATACTTATTTTTATGTATATTTCTCTGGCATTGAGGGACAGTTTTATAACTATGGATCAAACACGATAAATTACCTTCGCATCAATTAATTCTAATCAAAGATGTGTGTTTTCTTTTATATTTCTAGCAGACATAAACTACAGGAAAGAGCGTCTTAGATAATGAAACATTTTTCACGGAATAATATTAAATGATCAGTTATTTGTGAAACGATACATTACTTTAGCTGCACAGGAGATCGGCATTTTCTTTTCAAATACAAACGAATCAACTAAAACAATGCCAAAGAGTGTAGCATAGCAGCCATATGATAGCAACTCACAATACGTGTTGTCAAACAAACATTCTCTCGCTCAACTTTCAAGTCACGCTGTGTCAGCAGCGCCAATACTGACTATAGTGGAGAGGTTTTATAACTCTATGGTTTATAATAATCCGCAGAGATAGAATAAACACACACACTCACGTAATGACAGTGTTTAGGAGAAGGAATGAGTAAGAAAGAAAGAGAAAAAAAGGAATTGGAGTCATGGAAAGAAAGACAAGGATAGAGAAAGATCAATGAAACATTGAAACTAGATTGTTTTATTATTATCCTAAAGAACAAACGCAGACACACGATTTACTTCCTGATTCTAGCTAGTGATACTTCTTCTCTCTCCAGCCCAAGAAGAATCTCTGTTTCACTTCTGCAAATAGTTGAAGCTATCAGTTTAGTTAAAAAACACCGCTCTGACTGGGGATCGAATCCAGTTTAGAGGTCAAGACGGATCCACTGCACCACACATTTCACTTCTAAAACTCTACCCAACACTTGTTACAGTTGTTCCGTGTTTTGGAAGTACAAGAAAACTGGAAGCTTCATTTCGATGACTTCTTCGTATTTACACTGTTAACACACAGGTTGCATCTTCCAACCAATATTCGTTAATCGTAGTCTTCTTCTTTTTCTACAAGGACTTTCCTACAAAAAAAGGGAATTCGGCTCGTTGTTTCTACATTCATTAGTATTCTACATTTACGAACAGAAGTGTCTATTTGATTGTTCAATTCTGCCTTGTAAAAAGATCTTTGGTATGAAAGGGGTTCGAACATCTGTTACTCACTTTCAAAAGTCAAGTGTCTCACATCGTTCCATTGGATTAGCCTCTTTAGCTAAAGCTAAACCTCCAGGAATACCATTACTACAGTGGCGGGTTTCTCAAAACTTTTGAAATAATATTACTAGTATCTACACCATTGATATCAATTCGCTTCACAAGTTCCTGTTTCCCAAAAAGGACCGGTTTCTCCAACGTTGATTAACTATACCTTAACCATCCGATAACTAACAGTGCGTTACGTTTTTAATCAATATTTTTTTTTCATTTCGCCAACGCTAACGTGACGAATTTCACTATCCGTTTACAAACGAATTGTTAAGAAACTGCTTGATTTCTAAATTTCTCATAGGCTAAACAAATTTTGATTCGCAGGATGAAAAAGAGGATTGGCAACAAATGAATTGTGCAGTCCGCAATCAAGTAACAAATCGCTGGCGTTTATTTTTGCGTGTGTAAATTAATTTAATGTATACAAATGATCTCCAATAGAATGCTAATAAAACATTATCATAATAAATTATAGTAAAGCAGAGATGAATCTTTTATCCATCTCCTAAGTGTGGAAAGTAAATTTTACGCTCTTTTACTATGATACATTAAAACTGGATTCAACCTACTTTTGTAATACATGAAATGTAAATAGTGAACCAAGTAGTAGACATACATGCAACCAGATCCCATGGGAACATCGACATAAACACGTAACAATATACTTTTAATCAGTATTTCCATTTTGCAAGTTCCATACGAAATGCAAGCGGATCACAAGCTACAAAATGCAGGTTGCAGGAAACATTTGGGGGGCCTCCAGATATTTTACTTCCTACTTTACACAGTTCCTGTGAGTGAGTGGTTGGTAATGATCGCTGCCTTACAATTAAGGGATCCTGGGCAGGAGTTTGCTTCAAATAATTTTACAAAGGGCTCGGAACAGAAGAGTTATAGCTATTGAACAAAAGTTTCGGAACAAATCTATTTAATAACGGGGTCGCGCGAGCTTCTCCAGCACAGCCCTGATCATCGGTTCAGTTCTTGCTGGCGATACAAGTAGTTCGGAGTTCACATTAAACTGTAAGTTCTATCCTTAGGACCTTATCTGCATCCAATGGAAGGCAACTGCAAACCACCCTCGGTTCACCTTGCCCCAGACCGCGTCAGGACCTGCTTTTGGGCAGAGCACCGATTATAATGAGGTTAAACACACATAAATGATTTTCATTAGGCGAAGAGAATTTCCCGGGGGCAGATCCCATAGCGTCTCCCTGACTTCTTCATATATGGAAACGTTGTTCGTAGTTTGGTTTTCAACAGCGCCTTAAATATTTCAGCAGAATTTCGTTTTCAAAGGAAATTTTTTGCTTTCGCTTCATACTAAAATTTCACACATGAAAACATCCATCATCTCCGAAAGCAAAACAAATGTTACATGCTTGTTCCAGCCAATGGCCAATGGGTAATATTATGCATTTCAATACATTGTCTAAAGAAGAAGCGTATCGAATTTCAAACATAGAATCTAATGTTGCTCTTTTGGTTAGCTATTGTGACTTCACAAAATTCCGCTTAAAGGATACTGTGTTAGTCTAGAGATAAATCCTAAAATATAATTATTAGACCCTATCATTATTGCCCATGAAACTTTCTGAAAACCTAATGATCCAATAAAAATTACTGTCCCAACGAAACCCGGTATAAATATGAGCGGGTGAACAAAAATTCTCAGTATGCACCGTGAGAAGTGATTCCGCCAGACATTCTTCCTGTGGGGGTGTCACCCCAAAATCCTCGAGAACACCCACGAAATTTAAAAAAAAATCACCAAAGAGAAAATATTAAATTTTGGGTCTAGTATTTTGAAATTTCAATTCTATTTTGAATCTAACATGTAAATTTTGATCGAACAAGGACATATGAAATTTAAGCATTTTGCAACGATTTAATTTTCTCTGTTCTTTTGAACTTAATGTACCGTTGACAATGCATTAGTTTCACGTTGTCCTGATGTAACAAATCAAAATGTAACACTACTTGAGAATTAAATTGCCATTCAAAATGATAGACTTTTGCTCTAAATGCTCCTTGTATTGACTTCCGAAGGTCCATATTTTGGCTGTTGTTTCGAGTAGAAAACTGCCACGTTTACTTTAATCTATTTTAACTAAACTTGAGATGAATATTTTCTTTTATTAATGAAAAACTATTATACAAGTAAATACAATCTGAAGTAAGTTTCTGAGCTGGCAAATATTACATTTTCTTATGAACAAAACTCAGCAGAACTAATGCAATTATTCTTGTATTATTAATTTTCCCCCTTTCAAATAACCTGTTAACAAATAAATTTGTTCGTTATACGCTGATTATTCCTTATGTCGAATTCTCAACTGTTTTTCTTCTTTCTTCCTTTTCAGAATGTAACTAACAGTGTCAGAACATATATCTTAATTTGTTAACGATATGTTTGTATTTTTGAAAAATATGAAAGCATTTGAAAATAATAAAGCATAAAGAAAGCAGAGTCTGCTTTTCTATACACAAACTAGAGTAGACTTAGCAAACCATTTAGTCTGTAAACTGATAGTGTACTATATTTAAGAAGGTTCACGTATGATTAAGTTTAGTTACCAACATTTTCAATTCAGAGTTATATGCGGATCGAGAAAGTTACGTTTTACTTATTGCTGTGAGAATAGGAAAGAGTGATTGTTGTTGAATTTTATAATTTGAAACATTCTAA